>JAHQZX020005425.1:0-23195 GCA_019804575.2 Pseudotulostoma volvatum
TAATCTTGTGACTCACCGTTCCTTCCATGGTTCGGATCATTGGTTCCTGATTACCTTAGACCCAAATTTCTCCGACAAAACGTGAGAAAAGGGGCAGGAACCGCAGAAGAAGAGTTGGTCCCAAGGTTGCGTCTCTGTATCAAAAAAGAGAAACGCAATAGTCTGGGTATAGACCACAATGGTGTGATAGAAGAACTTCGTGTTCCATGCGCGGCATAACGGCGCCCAGCCACAGCGGAGTCGATTACCCGCCCGTGGACACTTGAAAACCCGTAGCACAACAATGTCATGGGTGTGTTCCGGTAATGATATGTCTGCCAGGCGACACTATTGTCCGGAACCAGGAGAGAAGGATCTCGTAGGGGTATTTATACCGATGAATGTATCTCCTTGCACCCCATCCAGCTCTTGAACCTTGAAGGTTGCCAGCAACGTGCGTCAGTAGCGCTCGGGGAATCCTTATTCCACTTCCGTCGACACTAGCGTGTACTCCATCTTGACTCGCTTGCACGGTGCAGTATGTAGGTAGTCTAACAACTTGAAACTACTCACTATTCAATCATAGGATCAATGACCTATCTCCGTTAGGCTCATCTCTTACAACGTGGTGACGCGTCGAATTATGACGAGACGCCAAGACGTTTTAAGTGTCTCTAGTGACCGTCAACGTTAACGCCATGATCCACGTACGTTAATCCTCCCTCAGGTGTTCGATGCTGGAAGCACTGTACACAAAAGGTCATAGAAGCGCCGAGTGTATACTTAACATTGCAGCTTAGTCCATTATATAGCTTTGTGCATTACACTATGAGGGAAGGGATGTACCTAGGAATAGAATTCATCAAGCATTGTACACGGCCATGGGGCAGATACTTAATGACCCCCGGGTATCTTTTGCAGTGAATTTCGAGTAGTAACTAACAATAAAAAAGGGAAGAGGGGACGGAAAACTAGGAGGGTTAGATATATGTATAAATTTCGTTAGGGATTATGCAGTCCCCGGTTGGCCTCCCGAATATCTTTTGTAGCGAAATTATGGGCAGAGTCAGACCAGGTACAAATTCCTTCACGCAAGCGAATGTGGGATACGCCACGTTCCTCACCGCCTTCTTCTATTAGAACAGGTAGTATTCTGCCATTATTTCCTAACCTCTCATTCGTCTCTCAACAACGCCACCTCTGTTCATCGTCGATCTCTCTTGACTCACTATCTGACAATTCCGACACATGCGAATCATCCGATTCCGGATCAGAATTCAGTACCAGAGGTCTAATCGACAAGACTATTGGGAAGATGATGATATTCGGCTTACACCATTACTCAATACCTTAACACAACCTCACTCCAAAAAGGGAGGAAGCAGACTCCACATTACACGATCTATACGGAAGTGGGTCAAAATCCACCGATAAAAGAAGAGCCCGTGCGCAGAAAGAACGCTTGAAAATAGCATTGAAATGCTATTCAGTCACCGATATGTTTCGTAGAGACTTATAGTGGCGAACTTGGCAAGTTTAGAAAGAGGATAGAAGAGAGGCACGAGAAGAGATAGAGGATGTGATGGACAGCCAAATCTGCCAAGAACTTAGGAGAAAAAGGATCTCTTGTCTAACTAGGTGCTATATTACAAGAATATTAAGCGTGAGAGAAAGAAGTGAGAGAAAGAAGAAAGAAGAAGGAAAGACAGAAAGAAAGAAACAGAATTTTACAGAAGCAGTCTCTTTGTGTGGACTAACTAGCCCGTGTACTATTTCTTCTCCCGTAAGGTACCCTGCCAGTCCCATGATTCGGTTCCCGCAGCTATCATACGTACGGATCGTCACAGAAGGCCTTCTTAAACAAACACGAGAGAGATTCGGACTGGATGGGTTCTGGGGAGCAACACTCCGTCGATATAAACTGGTCCGTTGGTTTTTTAGGCTAGGGAGAAATATCTAGATCTCTCAAGGAATGCAATTGCACTTCAGGTAGCAAATACCTTCGACTGAGGCGTGCATACTGCTCAGAAATTTTGAACTGGGAGAGGCGGTGGGCAACGAAGCGAGAAATCGAGGCCGCCAAAAAATCTCCATTCACCCATACGGTTTCGATTCTTGATAATGAAGAAGCCTATGTTTCAAAATGACGCCTGATTCCTTGACTTGAATAGCTAGCGTTTCTCAGCGACCAACTATAGCGGGGGCTGTACTTTCTACGGGTCAACTTGGAAGAAGGCAATAAAAATAGACATATAGACCTTGGGATATTCGGACCCCAATGCTATAGGAGGTCACTATTTGCAGAAGCTGAAGGCTGCGCTTCAGAAGAAAGAGAAAAAGAGGACAAAGCGGGAATTATCACGTACATCGAAGAATACAAATCCCACAGAGTGCCCAAGTTCCTCCATGCCAAGATTGACTACTTGATCGGTGTTGATTCGTGATAGGTGCATAATGACTTGCATGTATGTGCCCAACATATGACCAACATGTAAGTAGGCGCATAAGTGAATGGGTTGTAACACCCTGTTGGCAGTGAGGAATATATTTCTGGTGCTAGAGATGGTAAGTTTGTTAGTAGCACTTTTTTGGGCAACAAGAATCTCATTATATTGTGTGTATCGCAGGAATCACAGGCAAGGCGAAAGCTGTACCGGAGTATTAACGGGAACGGGAGGAGAGTCGCGATGAATGCCAAATAGGGGCCACTGTGGAGGCCATAGAATGGGTGGGAATACAGGACCCGGTAGATTAGGATCCGGTCAGAAAAAGGAAGGCGACCGGAGTTGCGCTACTGGACGGCTTGAAGCCCTACCTTGTGAAATTTGATGAACACGGTAAGATTCAAGGTAAAGAGTATTGAGATGGCTATTTCCCTGGAAGCTTGACCCAGAGGCCAATCATAATGCTAACACATGATGAAAGCGCATTCCATGCAAATGATGGTCGTAAGTACGTGCGAATAAAGGATGACAAAAATCAAATTCGGCCGAAAGGCAAAGGATGCGGCGTCATGGTATCAGATTTCTTCCTGTTTGTCTATGGTGAATTTAAGCTTTGAAAGGCGCGCAGAGTCAAATTTGCCATTGAATATCACAATTTTTTTTCGAATTCGGGTCCGCAGGGCAAGGACACTAGGACGCTGAGGATGTTATTAACCACACTTGTGACCATAGTCCGTCTTCCCGGGATACCAGGGACTCTTTCTATTTGACAACGCTTGAAGCCATGCGGAAGATACGGAAGATGCACTTTTAGTGAGGAACATGAACCTAGGACTAGGGGGCGGACAGATGCGCCTTCGTCTAGGTTACATGAATGGTGACCGCACTCAAATTCAGCAAATGGTTAACGCCGACGGAATACCAAAAGGTATACAGAAGGTGCTTGAGGAGAGGGGCCTTTGGCGGGAGGACCTTAAATTTGAATGCCCAAAGTTAGAATGTGATGGTTGTGCTCGCTATGTAGGACGGAAATGCAAGTCTTGTACGGAGCTTCCCGAATAGTTGGCTTTCTCATATTCAAGGCCCAGCTCCAGTAGACTAACAATTGTAACCAGATTGTTGTGCCAGAAGGGTTCCCTCCCTCCAGAAGGACTTTAATGATCAAAAAGGCAAACTACAAAAAGTAGTTGAAGAGAAGGGTCATCTAGTGGCATTTTATCCAAAATTCCACTAAGCTAAACCGGGTCAAATACTACTGGGGCACGGGGAAGCGTTAGGCTAGGGATAATTGCGAGTGCGATCTTGAGGCTCTCAGGCACATTGTTTCAGAAGACTTATCATCAATCCCCGCGGGACCATCGCTGCCTTCTTCGCTTGGTGTCAACGTCGAATGAAAGCGTACAGGCAAGGACTAAAATATGCTACGGCGGAATTCAGGCTGTATTCGTCACATCGTTCGGATAGGTCAAGTGATGTTGGTAATGTCTGTTACTAGCGTAATACAGGCGCTAATCCTACTTTGGTAATCAATTACGGATGACAAGCACATGGTTTACTTTTAAGCCTTTATAGTCTTGGTTACTATCATGTACAGTACATATTCCTTTGACACTTTTAGTGTAGTGACGGACCAGCAGTAGCCCAGCACTAGCGCATTCCCCCTGGCTGCAGTTCTGGGATCCGAGATAAGATTATTCGACTAATGGCTTTTCTTTTAGGATTGCTATGGTGTCAGACGGCTAATATTAATTAAAAGAAGCTATCATTGGTTCGGCTACGGACTTGGCAAAGAAAAAAACCGCCGATTGAGCGCTGGTAGCGCACGGGTCAATCCGCAGCCATGATGATGATCCATCATATAGATGTATATACAGTACATTATCAAGATGTGGAGAACTTCAAACCAGCGTATATATATAAGTACAGGGTGTTCTTTCGGAAGGTTCGCCAGAGCTACGTGGGAGAGAGAAAGCAAGGGAAGCGGAGAGTGGGACTACGTAATTAAGTACCAAGTACATGTTTTCCTGTGGCCGAGGCCTTATTCGGCCTAGTCAGCGCCTGAACCACGGCTATGGTCCTGTTTTCGCTGGGGAGCTCGGCTACAGAAGAGTATTGTGTGTGTGTACATGAGTGAAAGATGCCAAGCAAAAGAGAGAGGAAAAAAAACAAAAAGAATTAAAAACAGGTGGGGCAGTGGACGAGTAACTAATGGGTACTAGAGGGTGGCAGCCCGTCTTTCGTTGCCCGCACAGCGTACCCTAGGAACAGCGTACCCTAGGAAGGCTTAGTTGCCCGGCAGTAGAAGTTCTCCGGCTCTTTTACCCTGCCACATTGGCAGGAAATCTGACCGTAGTTTTCCAGGAGGCTTCCCTGGGGCGCGATTAACTAGCCGTGACCAGACTTTCTTTGGCGCGGCGCTTAGCCCACGCGGTCGCCACTAGGAACGGAGGCTATTGATACCCGCCCCCCTTTCCTCCGCACCCTCCTTACTGCCTCAGGCTGCAATGAGAGCCGAAAATGCGTTAGCTATATTATATTCCCGGCAGGATATCTTAGCATCACCACCACCAAGATATATACTTATTTCACATACTTCGTACCTGCGTAACGGTTACATTGCCAATATGTTGTGGCTGTTGATATTTACACAAGTTACCTCCGTATTATAGAGCATAGGAATCTATCTTAGTAGAATAGAAGACTTTTCGCCTTAGCAGAATATGTAAACGCTCTGTTTATTTACGACGCGAACTGCGGCTTCTTGTCGCAGCCTGAGGCAGTAAGGAGGGAGGAAAGGTGGGGGTATCAATAAGCCTGTTCAAGGCGGAGCGGGGGAGGCACGTGCAGGACTAAGCGACGAAAAGTGGATGCGCTAAGGTACGGACTTTAAATTTAGTTAACTCACTAAGCAGCGCTAATGTCGCCTGGGGCATCACACTAATAATCCGACTTTGGAGTTAGCGCCAATAAATCTTCAGGGGGTTCTGATTAATAATGTGATAATACGATAAGGGGGGGTTCTTCTACAACTTTCTTAATACTTTTTTTTATTTAAAATAGCAAGTAGCTACTATGGTTCAAAATTCTATGATTTATATTGTTGTTACTTGGCAATTGAATTATGGCTCCTAAATAGAGAAAAGAAGAGCCTTATATCAAATATCGACAGAATTTCTACCACTAACTAGCAACACTGGTCCAATAGATTTTTAAAAGTTCGTGCGTGCCCTGATGGTTGAAAGTTCCGTTAGGAGGACATGATTTTGGCCATCTGGAGATTAAGTTAGTATAACTCAGATAGCCGGAGCCGTATGGTTTTGGAAAGAAGCTCACCTGTTCCGCCAGCCCATAGACAGCGGCCTGGTAATGCCCACACAACGGAAGAGGAATCACACTGGAGTCGATGACCCGTAGTCCTTCAATGCCCTTGACCCTACACTCGGTATCGACTACACTACCCATAGCGCAAGTGCCACTGCCATGATTAACGGGACGGCCGATTCGGATAATGCGCTGCATCAAAGCATCGTCACTGTAGTCGCCTCTTAGGCTCTCATCAACTACGTACTCAGAAACGCCGTATTCAGGAGCAATAGCCTCTTCGATGGCTTTGCTCGTCAAGCGCACGACGGAAAAGAAGAGCTGCTTATCAACTTCGTTCGACAGGACGTTCGGGTCACAGAGAGGTGAGTCAAACGGATCAGTGGATCGGAGGGTCACCGTGCCGCGAGATGACGGCGTGACCAAGATGTTCATGATGCAGAGGTTGGAGCCCGGGGGAGGCGGCCCGGCTCCCCCAGTAAAGTCAATGTGGCCGTACCTGTGGGATAAATTTGGAAATTTTAGCCTCCAATCAAGAGTAAGGATTCGACAAGGGACTGCTTACAGGGCTACGGATTCAGTATGTGCGCGGTTCTTTGTCTCGAAGCGTGCCAATTCGAGTTGATCAAGTTGACTCTGAGCTAGAGACACGATGGAGGGATCATCGTCGTGACGATGGAACGCCATCCAGTCCGCGGGTAATCCAGTCGTCCAGTCGCATTCTGCGGTTTTCATCGGAACATCCCCCATACACAAGCCGCGCTTTTCAAAGTGCCAGTATGTCGGTACCATGGGATGATCACTGTAATTCTCACCAACTGGCAGGTTTACCACTTGCTGGATGCCATGCTTCTGGAGCTCTTGGGTAGGTCCGATCCCACTGTGATACGGTATTAAACAAAATAACCATAATAATCACCGCGGCCAATGGTAGGGCACTTGCCTTAATAAAAGGAGCTTTGGAGACCCTTGGGCTCCACTTGACACGATGACTTCTTGCCTAGCCGCCACCTCACCTTTAAGATTCCCAGGTTTTAAAAACTCAACCCCTGCCGCGCGAGATCCTTTGGTGACAACTTTGGTGGCATGAGTGTCTGTCCAGAACGTTACATTTGGACCAAATTGGTAGTTCCCTGCTGACCATTGACGTATTCCATCATAGGAGCTGGCTGTCGCTTCATTGTATCCCAGAATATGGCCCGAATTCATATCATAGGCACGCTGAGTCCCAACGGATTCATACATCTTTGCAATGGCCTGCTTCAACGGATAATTGCGTGGACGTCCGGAAGAAGAAATTTGAGAGACCTTGAGAGATGTGAGTTTGTCATCGCCAATACGTCTACAAATCAGCTGTCTAAAGGGAGATGATGTTGCTGACCTTGATCGGCCCGGAGAACCCGTGCAATGCAGACAGATCCTTATCTTGAAGATCGACTCCAGGGATGAAAGTTTCCGTGTCCTTGAAGAATGGGAGTAACCCTTCCCATGACCACCGTCGGTCGCCTACCTCCTTTCCCCACCGCTCACTTATTCAGTCGTATCAATCAGTTGTGTTGATTCTAGCAAGCGAGGAAAGGAGAAGTAAGGTCCTTACGAGGGAAACTTACAAATCCCCATAAGCACCACGGGACCAAACCTGATGGTTGATCGAGGAGGTTCCTCCGAGAATCTTTCCCTGAGTGAAAGCCGCGGTTTTATTGTCCATGGCCTTCTGCGGCGCACTTGGGAATATCCATTTGATTTCTTTTGCTGGCGGCCCGACGAGACCCAAACTCGGTTTCACCCGAGGGTCCTGCTCTGGTCCCGCTTCAATGACGAGAATTGAACTCTGGGGACGGTAGCCGGAGAGACGGCTAGCCAATACACATCCTATGTTTCTAGTTAGCTCGTGTTTTGGAAAAGGAAGATCGTGCGGTTCGGTACCTGCTGTGCCTCCTCCAACAATGATATAGTCAAAGACAGCTGTCATGATTGTTTGGTGGCCGAGTTGTATCTACGTGAAATCAAAGCCGGATCTCTGGAAACGAAGACTAGATGCATCGCTATTGTGATTTATATATCATAGGAAGTAGACCTTGTAAGCTACCGGGATCCAATAATCTCCGGCCCGAATAGAAAACATCTTACCTCGACCAATTAAGGGTAAACAGCTCAAGAGAGGGTGCTATCCTTGTTTCGGAGATTATATTGCGGTGTCCAAAAAAACTACACCGGGACATTTGATCCATGACAACTAGCAAACTAAGCCGAATGTCCGATTTCACTATGGAGTGCGGAACAGCATACTATCTTGAGTATAAAACCGTTTAATAACAATAATATGTATGATAGATTCAACTAGGCTATAGGACCGGGGACACTTTGAGCCGGAGTACCCGGAAATTTGGTTCCAGGCTTTCAACGGTAGTAGCCATCCGTAATGCAATATCGCTTTATAAACGCCCCGATAGGTTCTTATAAAGCGAGTTGTATTTTGGAGCTTATAATTAAGAACCATGAGAGCATCATAGACTACTACAAAGGAGTTCGATGGTCAGTTCAAGTTAGGGACCAATGAAGCAGTAGTTGGGTCTCCCCCCAAAGCCCTGCTTGGGCATTGGGTCGTCTTCACAAGGGAGCCGTCCAAGAACCTTTTTATCCGTCCGGTCATTATGTATCAGCGGTGGGGGTTTCTAGCATTCGCTCATCCAATTGGCATGAGGAAGGATTCCGATCCAGATCTGCACTTAGGGATGGAGGATTGAAGTCACCCTATATGAAGTTAGTAGTGGATCTGATCCTTCTTAATTACGTCTTATCTTACTTTGTTTTTTTATTTGGTTCCCTAGCCACAGAACTCACCCATAAGGCAGCAACCGTCATGCTATCCTTCTTCTGAGGTTGCTGCAGTGGAGATCAAAACACGTCTCGAACATTAGTCTATTTAGTGATTTCATCCGAGGGATCGTGACATTAGGTCAGGTGCAGAGTCTGTCTCGCTACTAATATTAAGCACTGCTTTTCAACAGTCAACCCCCGACCTTTATGGATAGTAATTGCATAAGCTGACATCAAAGGAAACTACTTTCGGCGGTGGACAGCTCGATGCTTGGACCATTCTATAGCCTTCCTTCAATTTCAGTCAATACCGGCCCACAATACTTTGGGGGGTGAACTGAGATGGCGAGCGGGGGTATCTCCACAGGATCCCCAACCCCAGCTTCCGGACATTATACATCACACCTGTAATGCCATTCATGAGGCCGAGCGACGTGTAGATATCCTCGGCAAGCATAATTTGACAACCTATCCCAACAGTCAAATATTGCTTGCTGCGAGTTGCCAGCTTCTTGTGTCCTGCCTTTAGTAGTGAGGGTGGCGTTTGGCCCATCATGAGGAGCTGCAATCTTATGAACATCTACTCCCCCTTGCAGAAGCATAAGCAGAGCTATCGCCTTCCACAATCCCCTGTGTCTGTTTGGTACAAAGGCGAGTGCTGTCATGGTGGTAAACGTGGTTGTTCAAGACGCAAGCTCGGATTGATATTTTTCTTACCCATATATAGCCGTGCATCTTCCATATCGGCTGACCCATTCTCATCTAGATATGTCGATACCGTAGCGGGACTCCCGGATGTGGGCCAAGTTGCCTAAATCGGAATCCTCCCCCTTGCCAAATAATGTTCTGTAATTGTTTTACCGTCCGAGGTTGCTCTTTTCCAGCTTCGAGCTGGAATCAAAGTCATACCCGATGTCGAGAGGGCCGCACCGACCCCACAATTAACCATTAAGTATTAGTATGTAGTGAGATAACACGATACCACCAACCTCCGGGAGAGCTTTGGAATATGTGTACTGGTGTATTCCAATCGCGAATTTCGGAGAGGAATGTGGTCCATTCGCTAAATCTTGTGTTTTTTAGCGGTGAGATGAGAACGCCACCATAGCCCGTTTCGTTGCCCTCGCCTCTTGGACCCAAAATCGCCGGCAATACAAAAACAATTGCAGTCATTGCAGAATATTTTATGCTCAGAATCTATGGTTGATGAGTAAAAAGCATGAGATAGTAGAGTTGAGAAATAGCAGCGCGTGTCGTACATAGAAGATAGACAACTTGAAGATAGACACACGTGACCAGAATCTCCAGATTCAAAAACCTGTTCAGCGGTATAGCAGGAAAACGGTGCGGCCGGTGGTGGGGCGTTCCAAGTGATAATCATTATGGAGGCACATTGGTAAGGTTTCGAAAGCGATGATACTACACGTAACGAAGAATCCGAGATAGCGGAGCGGTATGACGGAGGCGAATTGACAGAGGCAGCTACCAATGTTTTTTCACATTAGCTGCTGCAACGAAAGGAAAGATCAGGTTATTCATGAATCATTAGCCGCCTAATTATTAATTAAAGGATTTTGTATATATACGTACTAATATCCGTACTAATACATGTCAACATGGCAACCATTGAGAAGGATGTTCTCGTCGATGGCTATGAGCGTGACATAGGAAGGATTATCGAAACTTATGTTTTCCTTGAGCTAGCAACTCGCTTTGTCCAGTTGAAAAGAAGGCCCAGCCATAATATAGACCATCACCTCGGGCCGCCATCGGCCAAGCGAAGTGGTGACTAATGCAGTATGTGGGGCCGTTTAACGCACTTGCAGGTCATGTGATCGCAAACCCTCCACTTTTTTATCCCCCAGGCGGCGTCCGCTATTGGAACCGAGCTATTGGCAACGTTCAATGCTGATGGCGCATTAGCCAACTTAAGAGCACAATCCGCCGCTTAGAACGGCCACTAATGATGAAAGCCAAATATGCGAGTTGTTATGCACGGCCATCATGTCGACGTGTTTAGAAACAGTGAGCAAGCGGAATAAGGTACAAGGCCGCCTGGGCACACTACGTTCGGTAAGCGTGTTATAGTAGCCACAACAGCCGACCATATCACAAATTTCCAATCATAATAAGCCTAGTAACTCCATACCAGGAGATAGTCCCACATAGGATAAACTTTAGGTATTGAAGCTCACGACTACTGATGTCGGCTAGGATCAAAACCGGCCGAATACCAATTCCTAGGTAGCTTTAGGTATTATCTATTAGGGAGAGAATTACAAATGAGGGGTGTATGGGAACCTCTTATGGGTGGCCTAAGTGGGTTTTTTTTTGCAGATGTCGTTGAGAGACAAGTTCCCCATTTAAAATCCCTCGTAATATGTTTTATAATTAAGCCTTATCCGTATTTTTTACGCCTTTGGTCTTTGTATGATGAGTAGCCATGCTTTTTAGTCCACTGATAGATTAATTCAGGCCAGTCTTCAAACCTCGAACTGCTCAGGTAGGGAAGCGATCTTAGTAAAGCCCGTATAAGTCGCCTCGCTGCATTGGATTCACATCGTGTTGCTTTTTAGTGCCTTATTATCCTAAAAGACAGACATTAAGGCCCATGACTCAACATGCAGTAACTATTTCTATAGGTAATATAGCCGAATATTCGTTATGGACCTAGTTTCAGTCAAATATCACTCGCTCGCCCTTTGCAATGCTATCCAAAATCAGGGTACTCCACAAATTCATCGCCAAAAGGCTGCAACTATAAATTGGATCATAATCCAAGGTTTTCTAACCACAACAAACTTCATCCTAGTCATGATCAATTATGACCCCAGATCTGATTAAAATAGATTCTTAATTAGGTCTGGGCTTAGAACATCAGAGGTCACAGACAGTAGCCATTGACACAACTGCCCGGGCCATCACCACAGTCACTGCTTTGGAAACATGCACCACCCGGTTTCAAATAGCGCACAGCTGACCAACTGAGACCATTGTGGCTTACGTTGATAGTATCGGACTACCAGACTGGTCTATCATATGACAATGCAACTTGCCAACTTTAAACGCATAGATATATGATGACTGGGCATAATAACTCTCTTCTTTGGCTTTCAAGGGCGAGCAAAGACTGTGGGCCCTTGTTCAAAGGGGGGTTATACATATGTAGTATGCTACCATGGAACGCATCTGGAGTTATAAAACCTACGTTGAGTCTTCTCTTTTGCAACAACTTATTGGGATAGTCAACAGCAGTTCTGAGATGCTATATGTCTCAATCGAAAATTCCTCTAAGGCAAACCCTTACCTTTAAGATGGGCCCTTTTTCGAGTGCTTTCACTATGACCACTGTGTATGACCTCTGATGTTCTAAACCCAGACCTAATTAAGAATCGAATTTAATCGGATCTGGAGTTGCAATCAATCATGGCTAGAATGAGATTCCCCATGAATATTTTGGACTGTAATCTCTATCATCTTCAATATATTTATGGAAATAACTTCTTTTATGATGAATTTGTAGAATAGACCTGACTATGCTGGTTTTGGATGGGATTACAAAGGGCAAGTGAGTAATATTTGGCTGCAGCTGGGCTCATAACAAATACTCAGCTATACTACCTGTGGAAGCCATTATTGTGTTGCGTTCCGAGCCTTTAGTGTCGGTCTAAGCCGAGAGAGATTTTAGGATTATAATCAAGGCACTGGGGGCCAACGTGTGGGTTAGATCAGATGTGAGTGAGGTAACTTACATGGACTTTACTAAGATGACTTCCTTATCCATATCTTCTACCAAACATTCGGATACCTATGTTCTTATCACTGATGCGGTCACACTCCTACCTACCTTCCATCTTGTATAGAAGAATTGAGGGGGCAAGTGATCAGACGGAGCAACCGATCAAGAAGCCTGACCCATTCAGCCAATTACGACTATTCTTGATAATAATAAATAGATTCCGAGTAGATATATGTTATATTACAGCTCAATTTACTGTAGAAAATGTCGGGACTATCGGGTAGGGCGTTCGAACACTACACTCGGTACCACAGTGTCTATTGTTGCCGACTTGTTGGTAGCATTCCGGCTTATTAGAAGTTACTACTCCGTCCATCCTCCATGAGTTTGAATTCTGGTTATTTCAATACAGACACTAACCACTAGTAACCCAATTTTTCAGATAGTGCTGTCAGGATCCTGGTCTTAGTATATAGTATGCTGATTGAATGACCTACCCGTCATTCATTGGACCTTTTTGGTGTTGTGGCATAGCGGTAAAGTCAGCAGACCGCTTCCTCACAAGTCCCATAATTGAAGTTGTAAGAGCTCTTCGCCTCTCTGACTTGAGAGGGATATGTTGGTCATTATTAGACAAGGCCTTTATGCGCTATACAGCTAGTACGGTAGTACCGTGGTATCTTTTGTATTTGACAAAAAATAAAGCATCGATATTTACATCAGGAACATAATTTCCACTTAAAGAATGCCATTAAATGAAAAATAAGACAAACCAGTTGTAAAAGGTAATAGGACTCGAGTGAGTCAATTCTAGTATATGTTCATCAACTGGAAAGAAAGAGAAATAAAGGAAAACAAGAAAATAGATTCACAAATTCGAAAATAAAATGGTTTTTGGACTCTTCTCCCACTCTGAGTTTGTACAGTGTTGACTTTGGCTATAGGTTGCTCCTCATTCTCATCATTCTGACGACTTGACATTGCGTGTTTTTTCCTCTCCTGATTTATTAACTGATGCCCTCCCCCAACCTTTGCATTTTCAGCTTAATAAACACATGTGTGAGCTTTACTGAACGGGTATCTCATTAACAGCCTCTTTGATCGACGATGACTTCAAGTTGTTACCTTTTCGTCCTAGTAGATTTTGGGGAACGGGAGACAGTTCCTCCCAGGCATCCTGACACTTCCGATAAGCCTCTCTTTCTTGAAGGGTACTCTCATTTAAGACGCGACCGTAAGAATAACCTTTGTCCTTCGGTCGATTTGATCGCTCTTTTTGATTTAATTGTGCTGTGATCAAATCGAGAACTATCGTCTGCTGTATTGTAAAATCAGCCATTGCTTTGCAGGTACCTTTATAAAAGCTTTTCAATATGCAAAACAAGACGCGAATCTAACTCAAAGGCATGATCACAGTCACCCTTCACACTTGAACCGACTTCCTAGTTGGTCCTATCGATGTAAGAGTTGAGAGTGGTGTAATCGGTCTTGTATTTGGCTTTTCCGAAGTTGCTCCAACACGATTTCCGGATTCCAAGGTCCCAGTCCGGTCGATTTCCAAGCCTTCTCTATATTTACAGGGTAATTGTCTGGTATCTAGCCGCCATAGGTTTCTAAAAAATCTATCTTGTCAAGCAAATAGCGGGGGATATACTTCGACCGCTGCCGAACACCGGCTTTGAAAGCTGTGGCCAAGGGAGAGAAAATCCCAACGTCGAGAGGTTGCAGAAGGCGGGTTGTACGCGGCGGGAGGCGTAAGGGAACGATCCTTGAAGCTATGCAGAATCGAATAACTTTGTAACATGTGACCCATGGCCGTCCAAAAGCAGCAATCCGATCTGTACTTGTCACCCGCATCGAGTTTCCACCTCGAAACAAACATGTTCTAATTTTCGAGGCCAATCTCACCGTCCATCCATCCATTTTCAGACAAGGCAATATGGACCTCAGGATTTCCGATGCTGTTTTCTCTTGAATATAATCCATGGTCTTGTCCGACCCCTACCTTGTGATATACACTTAATGACAGAGACCCATTCTCGGTTCCCGGGCTGTGTTATATATATCTTCCCCTCCTTCTTTGATGATAACCCTTCCTTTTCCGATTAAGCCCATCATTACTCCTTTCTCGTCCACATTGTAGCAATTTGCCGGCTTCGTTACCTTCTCTAGAAACTGGGGTCCAGAACTCTGGTAGCATCTCTTTCAACACTGGCTGCCTGCTATCCACATCACCCCTTACAAGTCTAAACTAAAGTCTCCCTCCTGGGTTCCATTTCTCTTGCTTTTTTCTTCCTTGCCTTTGGATTCTTGTGTAGGTCGCCCCTTAGCTTAGTACAACCAATCCACATCCACTACTTAGGCTTTGGGCTTGGGTCATCACACAAATACACACTATTTTTTTTTTTAACAGAAAAATGGTGACAAATATTGATTGAAGTCGATTTTAAGAATATCAATTGAATTTTTATAAAGGGTGTAATGAAGGCCCTGAGAGGATGAAGTCTGGATGGCTGGACATATGTGGGCAGAAAACAACTTGATAGTATAAGAAAAATTTGTTGGAGCCAGACATGGCGAGTAGTACCTAGTATGAACTTACAGGTAGTTCCGAAATAGCTAGGAATAGTTAAACTAGTTACTACTCTAAATCGCTACCCACAGTGTCTTTATTGACGTACGGGGCGTAGTTGTTAATATGCTCTCCTAGTAATACAGCCAAGGCAGGATGTACTGCTAAGGCAAACTTGGTGTGGCTTCACGTGCGTGTGGAACGTTGACACTAGAATAGTACATGCTATGATAGGCTAGTGCATGTGCATATGTAAGCTGACTAAGTGGTGGTACCGCTACCATAGATGTACCTTCTTTCTGGTTGAGGATAGACTCAATAATGATATCTCTAGAATACCTAAATGTGCGAGTGGATAAGACTGCACTGCCATAATAAGTGTGTCTTCTCTAGTTAAGCGACTGCCAGTACTAGAGGGATAGCATTGAAGCCAATCTTGGGGCACCACGGATATAATCTCCTCGCTATTGAAATGCTTAAAAGTGAGATAACCTTGAAAATATGTGAGAGGAGAGGGGAGGTGTGCTGGCCCCATTATACGTCTATCCTTTCTGGACCAGTGATGCCATTCGGTTAATGGAGGGATACTCAAAAGGGAGTAATCACATAGTAAATCTCGAAGATGACCCTTAAAGTGTACAAAAGCAGGTAGCTTCAAAATATTGTTATCAACAAAGACACCAAACCTATCACCTTTACTTTCTTATACGCTCATCCTACAAATAAGTAGAAACTGAAGCCACGTATTAGGTGCAGGGAGAAAATTGAGGAAAAATAAGTAAAAAGACCTCTGAATTTCAAGATTAGAGTGACTCATCTTCTCAGGAGGTAAATAATTATATGATAAATCGAAGGAATCATAACTTGGTCTCCTCCTATACGAAATCCCACGAAATTTGTAGGCTTCAGTTCTTACATAATTCTGTATCTTCTCAATAATTTCACCAGTGCCTCAGCGGAAGTTGCTTCGTTCGCCCTCTGTCAGCCAGGAGAATAGAGAACTATCACTGGCACCTTCAAACTTGGCTATAGGCTTCACGCCGCTCTGGTCGTTTTTTTCGACATGCGGAAGGCGACGAGCTTGATTCTCATGAGGCTCCTGACAGTAAGAAGTATCGAAAGCATTATCGTTCACAGTGTGATCCTACAGATGGGGTTGTATATAACACATCCTGGACATCGAATGCAAAAACCCATCTCCTGATAAAACACAAAATTAATCTCGAGACCAGTAAGTGCAGCTATTGCTTCCTATAGATAAAGACTAACTGATATAACAATAGTAATGGCGTCTCCATTTCAAAGTCCATTACTACATAAGAGCCTTCCCTTCAACCGCGACAAATACTTGGCGCTTCTGGTACTCCTTGTGAGCCGGAGGAAACTGCCATTTAATATCGTTACATGGCCAGAATTCCGACACTTTTGTCTTAGTCTTAACCCTTCGATAGAAAACAGTCTGATTTCATCTCGGTCAACCCTCGTCGCATATATTACCAAGGTGTATAATTTTTATCAAGATCCGCTTCAGACCAAGCTTCAAAATGCCAAGTCTCTCGTGCATCTCTCAGCTGATATTTGGCCATCACCAAATCGAACCAGCTTTCTCGGCGTACATGCACAATGGGTAGATGAAGGCTATGCCTTACAAGATTTGTTGATAGGTCATCCGGAATGCCTGGTCAGCCACTCAGAAGCATTACACATTACCGAGCCAATCCGGTCGTTCGATATTGGCTGTAGCATTGGATTGGATATTTCATTGGTGACAATGCAGGTTCGAATGATACGTGTCTTCAAGCAATTGCTACTGCATTACAGGATGAATACGAAGTAAGTGAATCGATCCTATATATTCTTAAGCTACACGCGCTGACCTAGTGCTTTTATAGGTTGAATATGACGCCGAAGCGCACCGCCTTCGCTGTATTGGTCATGTAATCAATCTAAGCTTGCATGCTTTCTTACTGGCTAATTCAAAAGAAGCACTACAAGCGGTAATCGATGCTGCAGAAAGGTCAACTTCGGAAAACATTAAAGCGACCTTAATGTTGCAAGTGGAAACAAATTCCACTCTCACACTGTTCCCCAGAGCCACGGCACTACCATCTCAGCCGCGGTTACTAGCGGATCACATCCTACCCCAACACCAGCTAAGCGGGTAAAAAAGGGCAAAAGCGCAAAATACTTTGATACAACGTACAGCAACAACAACAACGGACACAGAAATGGATGATGGCTGGAGCGGCATTACATCGTTGAAAAAGATCCATAACATTGCCGTATTGCTTTGGTCATCGGTTTTTCTATATCAGAGCTGGATATTCGCTGTTGGCGTAGTCTTAGGTATTGACAATGCTACCCGATGGAACAGTTGGTATAATACGCCTGATGTAGCAATAAAACACCGTCCAGCTATTTCCGTCTGGCTGATGGAAAATATTCAACATATTGGCGACAAAACCCTGGATAAAAGCGATTGGGACTTGCTCCAGATCACTCATGACTTTTTCCAGGTGTTCAAGCAAGGCACCCTCTTGTCGGAGCGGCACCTTTCAGATTTGTCTAATGCGATGATGGTATTAGACGTATTACTAATCCATTATCGAAAATGCAGAGTAAGTGAGACTAATACTGGGCCTTCTTTTAGCGGGAATCATC
This sequence comes from Pseudotulostoma volvatum, assembly GCA_019804575.2. Lineage (NCBI taxonomy): Eukaryota > Fungi > Ascomycota > Eurotiomycetes > Eurotiales > Elaphomycetaceae > Pseudotulostoma > Pseudotulostoma volvatum. The sequence continues at coordinate 17,537 of JAHQZX020005425.1, forward strand.
TTTAATCAGTAATTATAAAGATAATGTCCAAATTCGCAATGCCATCGACATGGCTGTTCTCATACTTCAAAAATACGACCATCTCTCAAAAGCTGTCCCAGCTTATACGGCTGCAATCCTCCTTGACCCTTCGAAGAGAAAGCAATATCTGCAAAAGACATGGGATGCTCTTGAGATCCGCCCGGTTATTGATTAGGTACGGGCAATTTGGGAGGCTAAGTATAAAGGTTTTCCAGGCTCTGATTATCAGCACCGGTCACCATTAAGAAAAGGGAGAGGGTGTGAATGGTTGAAATCAGCTTTCAACAAAATTCTTGCCGAGCTCGACGCCACGGTGGACCCGAAAATTGATCATGATTTTCTATCATTTATCAATGCTTCTCCTGTGGCTCTAGTTGACATTTCACCATTACAAGGGTGGTGTCAAGAGGAGAATCGGGCACGATATCCATAACTCCATAGAATGGCACTGGATATACTACCCGTTCCACCGATGTCTGATGCCCCCGAGAGAACTTTTTCATGTGGAAGAAGGACGATATTATAGAGTAGGGCGAAGCTCAAGCCTCGAAAGGTTGAAATGGTAGAAAAGCTTTCGAACTGGATTTCGCACGGTTCCATCACGTTTAATCAGGCGCTGGAAGAGCTTTTGCAGAAGATGGGGGGATATGGATATGGATTCTGATGAGTTATTGTTTCATTACCTTATTAGAAGATAATTGTCAGGGACCTCAAACTAATAATAGAGAATATTTCATTAGGTAGGTAAAAACGAAAAGACTAAGCTAGAGAACAGAAGAAAGAGACAGGCGAGCTGCTGCGTTGAGAGATGATATCTCTCCACGATACAAGAATCATAAAATTATAAGTGGACGTAACATACCCATACTTTCGCTAGTTGATATATATTATTGCGATACATGGAATGTATCGATGAACGATGTCAATTCAGCATTTGCCCGAATAGAAAAAAGGGAAAGGAGGGGGGCAAGGAAGGAAAAAAGGGAAGAGCTTCTGCAAGAGATAACCCGTTAAATCAAACGAGGTCTAACATACAAAAGAGCAAATCGGAAGAAACGATTAAGGAGGTGGCCGGGAGAGTATATGTAAATGAAGGGAACACCTGGGTGCCTAAAGAAAGGTGGACGGAAATACCCTTTTTTTGCGAATGCATGGTTATGTTTTTGGCAACAAGAAAAAGAAGAAAAAAGGCATGAGCTAGGATCTTAGAGCAGCGGGATGAGCCAACTGAAGATAAGCCTTAGACTCCGAGTTGTACGGTTTAAAGATGTTTCTCATGCATATGAGTCATGAGGCCTTTAGGAGGTAGGTTAAGACGAGGTGGGTATTGGCCGCGGAAGATGACAATGGATCGCATAGCGAAGCTGAAAGTGCTGCGGTCCAAAAACCTCTCTAATTATCCATTTAACGCTCCGCTATTTAGCTATTTAGTCCGTTGCCGCCCTGGAAAGCAGAACAAGGGATGACGCCAGGTGTCATGGCGTTTCTGAAGTTGACTTCAGTAGCAAAGAGATGGCTACAAGGGTAATTGTACTTCGTTAGCTATTGAGCGCCGTAACACACAGGGTATGCCGCAAATTTGGAATCGTTCTAAAAAAAATGGTGGCGGGCAGGGTATAGCGGAGGCAATAATACTAATAAAAAGTGTGAGGGAGTGAAATAGGAGAACCGTTTGATAAACGCAGTTTGAATTATTGTATTATTAATAAAAAGAATATCATAATACAAATGATAAGTGTCTTCAGTATAATTTCCTAGTACTTTAACAAGCTATCCTAATAACCGACGGTCCGATAGCTAAATTCTATTATTTCATATATGTTCTCTGTACTCTTCCACCGGAATGTGTCCGGTTTGAGCTGACGTTTATATCTTCGATTACTTTCTCGAGGATAGAATCTAATCCTGTCCCTATTTTTTTGTTCTCCCTGCTCAGTTGACGGAGACGCTAGCGGGGTTTTGACGGGTTACGGGAGACATCGGTAAGGGGTTGGTAGAGGCCCTCGCCAAGCTTTTTCGCACAAAGCTTCGGAGGATATGGGACAGATAGCAGTTGGTAAGTACGTCGTTCCATCGCCTAGGTCGCTGAGTCGGCATCTGGCCAACGTCTACAAGCTCAGAGCGTTTGGTTTCTTGTCCACATCTCAAGCGGGTCTTTTTTTGACGAGCAAACCCGGGCGGCGGGGAAGATATCATTGGTCCATTTCAGCTGGATGTCGTACGATATCGACTCCTTAGGATCTTGGCCCTTAAGATCATGGATCCGGTACCAGTCCTGCGCTTGAAGGTCGGATGAGGCCCTCCGGCGACATTCCACGTTCCAACAGGTAGCAGGTGAGGTGGCCCAGGATGCAGCGCAGCGGATTGGCGTGCCTGGCGGCAGTGTGATAACTGCCAAACTGAATAAGAATGGTACTACGCACAATATTCGCACCAACTATATTGGATCTCAAAGGTCACAATGGTGATAGGCTGAGCGGCCGCACGGTTCTCTCAGGTGCCAAAACCCTGCTCATTGGTCAACTGCTAGGACCAAAGGTGGCATTGAAATATTGGATAAATGGACCAACCATTAGTATTATTGGTGGACTCAGATATACACTACACTATCATTGCCCATGACTATGACATTCATTAATTATCACCTATAACACATACGATCATCCTCCATTCTCTGGCATGGCGCGGCGATCAGTCTGCTGCATAAACTACATAAATGGATCAATAGATAATTGGATGACTGGATATCCTGAATTCTCCTCTCATCCCCACCTGGCACTTGTGCCCACGCCAACCTGGACGCTCAATCGTATCAGATGGCGTTAATCAATACATGGTTGGTTGTTCTAGCATCTCTAAAATAGGGAAAGAATAAGATTCTTACGTAGGTTTTTTTTTTTCTTTTCTTTGCATTTAAAAGCGACACTCTAATACCGTGAAGTAATATGAACTCGTACCGCAAATTTCCACGCAGTCCGTGACGCAGATACATAACTTACCAGCGTGCGCCTTCTAATAAAACAATTTTGACCAGGGTTCTTAGAGGATTAGCTTGATGGTGGAGGTTAAAAGCCGTCGTGTCGAATAGTGGAGGCGCTGAAAGGTGCTGATATTTCGATTTTCTGACTTTGCAGCATTGACATGCATCCAGAATACAATCCAGCGATTTCCACCTCCTCGAAGCTTGCTGTTTAAGTGACAATTCTATGCACCAAGTTTCCCTTTTACCTCCATATATCCACACAAGCTCATTATTTCATCTTTGACCAGCTAATAACCAAATTGTAACCCGAAATTTCACGATACGAAGCATTTTTGTATTCTAACGGCTCCACTTTAAGTTCCCCGGCCAATTTTTATGATAGTAGTTGTATTGATCGACTGGCCGCATTACTGTAGGCATGCAGCAGGGGTCGTAGTTGGCGAAGAAAAACTCACCCTTGTAATTACAAGCGTCCTTCGGTTCAGAACCATTGAAATCGTTTTCACAGATACTTATAGATTATTATCACTACTAGTATACTGGCATCATATTGTATGTACCAGCGCGTGGGATCGACAATATCGTAGATATCCTTGCTTCGCACGACAGATGTGACTCATACGAGCTCAGTGATATCATATGGGAAAAAAATCTATAGAAGTACTAGCACATTCTTGATCTTTACAATGTCTAAGTGATGTGCAAGCTCGTCAAAGTGCTGGTACCTACTATCATAGCAGTGCATAATGCATCATGTAACTTATTTGAGATGGTGCTATATGGTATACTTAGTATGAGAGGAGCGGGGTTAAGTTGCCACTAAATGATGGGTGATCGAATCATAGTATATACCGAACCATAGCTATTAGCTAGACCAGGGTCGTCCATGCGAAATGACCCCAGCTTCACAGACAACCGAGTCTTTCAGCGATCACGCCAAAATACCTACCAAGAACTGGCTGACAATAAGGTATTGTCGCGATCGGCTGGTCTACCGGGCGGCTTGAAATGTGATGTCCATTAATAGTGTCTACCCTCGTATCATGAGCGAGCCTACAAGCTGCCAATAGTATATGCATTGAATGGATGGATGATCTTATAGGTTAAGAGGGTTTACATAGTCTAGGTACCTGAGCCTTTGGGCGATCGCAATAGTTCTTATTATTACTAGCCAAGTATGGAGTTATATAGGGCATACTATGTAGTAAACTGAGCACCAGCTGAGTCGATCAACTACCACTTTGTTTGTAGCAGTGTGGTATAGCTCGTGTGAAATGAAACCTTTTCAAGTACGTATACAGCAGACATATGCTTAGCATACATAGTACAGAGTCATCCTAAGCACATTGCTGGACTGCACCAATCGCATCGCAGATGGATATATACATGCACTGTGATATACCGTGTAACTAGGGCTATTACTACCAAATGGCTTGAGCATAAGCTCACCGATTTGAAAAGCTGCTTGCTGCAGCTAGACCAGCGAGCAGCTGGACATGTATTCACCGAGCTTACTATGATACCGCAGATCGATAAACAAAGCTACGCCTACGATATGTTTGACATCAAAAGGGCCTATAGTATTTTGGCTCGAATACATCACATTGCCATAGGGATCTGCTCATGCGGCTGCATCACGCCCGGGTACAGTATATGTGAAACAATCAAAACCAACAAGGCTTGCTTTGATTCCGACGAGGCCAATGATGTCGGTACATATCTTCAACTTTGAGGTAGAAGCCTTTGAAATTGACCAAGTCGTATCAAAAGGGAAGCAGCTGGGTGATGCCATCTTCTTACCATGTGTTCATAATATTATATTTTGGTATCATATACTTATATGGTGTACCCAGACACCGTATTCAGTGTGTTTATCTAAGCCAAGTCAGCGGCCTAAGATATTGGTTATGATTCTCCCATCCCATAATAGAATAAAGATTAGCGGCCGAAAAGTCTTTGCTCCATTAAGGCCGTTCTCCACTATCAGAAGAATCCTGGCTTCAGTTTACTTACCCTGGCTAGCTAAAACCAAAGCTACAGCCGACGAATGAATATAACAGTTGTCGTTCTTCAATGCTATATTCTTTGCAAAGGCTCCGGAGAATCAAGGAGAATTCTCCATGAAATTTTCAGTTGCGATCTTTTCAAAATCTTGACATTATGCGATCTTCCTCGGTATTAATGCCAAAAGAATGCCGGCTATTTGGTATGTTCTCTTCATCATGGAAATCTATGTAAGCATTCATCTATCCAGGCCGAATTGCTGACCTTTGGATAAACTATCAAAAGCCCAGACCCCAAAACCTCAAAGGGATATTTTGATAAGGATATATACCATTCCATGATGAAGACTTTTATCTCCGCTGCCATTACAGGTTTTTTCGCTGCTGTCAGCGCCGCACCTGTTTATAATGTCCTACCCCCTGTGGTCGATATCACCTTCCTTGGCGCCGGCGGTGCTAGCTTTGATCAGAAATTTCCGACTGACGGTAGTGTCCAACCTATCAGTACGTAACAAATGGTGTCCTTAAGACATTGGAACAGATCATAACTGACGCTCATGACTTCAGCGAACCCTTTTGTCAGCGGACAGGTCCCTGGATCATAAAATGAAGATAAAACTCTCTCAGTAAGGTATTGGATTGGACTTTAGCT
>JAHQZX020005426.1:0-75759 GCA_019804575.2 Pseudotulostoma volvatum
GCCAGAGCTTCCATAGCGATCACGAACGAACGATTTGGCAGCGAGATCCAAGAAATCGATAACGTTAGTATTTAAAATATGAGTTACTAAAATACTATATTGCGGAAGGGGTTGGATGTTCAAGGTCTCTATTATTATTAGGAGAAAATAGTGCAATAAAACATTCCCCTCTACCAGCAGAAAGTAAATTAGCTGCAGCTGACATTGGGCAACAACCACATAGGCGGTGAGCCGGGAGACAATTACTAAGTATTACTGTTTAGGCTATGTACGTGTTATCTATAAGCGGTTAGCATGTTGTGTCCTTAGCCAAAGCGTTGTGTCCTTTATCAATTTCTATTAATATACATAAGACACTGTTTAGCGCCGGAGGTGAATACTTCCCAGAGATCACCTAGGTGCTCTGTAGCCTGTGTTGTCGCTGTAGACAAATGAGAAAAGGAAGAAAAAAAAAACTGCAAAGACAATCTAGATACGCAAACGACCCAGCGTATAGTCTCTGGGGCCACACCGAAAGCTTCGGTAACTTCTGGGAGGTCTCCTTTGATCGAGGCATCCCTGGCGTGTTACGCTTCAACCTCCGGCTTGTTGGTGTGACACTCCGTAGGTAGCGAATGATGTATATTGGGAGCGGAATGGCTATGCTACTATACATGCAATGGGGTATATTGGTACAAGGTGTGTACAAGGAGTGGTACAAGACTGAAGTCTGACTTCAGAAAGAAGGGAAATCTGGGATTCCAGGTGGGAGACGCCAAGTTTACCCTTCCATCTCAATGACATAAATAAAGCACATGAATGATGTGTTACATGCAATGAGTGACATAGATAAAGTACATGAATGATGATACATGACGTATATATAGACTGCGCATAACAATGGCGTACAAGCTGTTTTTCCCATTCAGCATTGTCATTCTCGTTGGGAGGTCGTGCACTTGAACCATTTCTCATCGCCCTCAACTCATCCGTTCCCTAGGGCTTGGGAAATTTTCTCCTTGTCAGACAATAAATCTTCTGCCGCAGTCCCAGCTTTCGGTGTGACTGCGATCTCGGTTCGAACGAAGGAGGCTGTCTCAACCTCTTCCGAGCGGGAGGATGCCGTCGATCGTCTTTACAACGTATAACGGGTGTACAGACCGTAGGGCCGAGTCTTCTGGCAGCCTTATGAGCACCCTATTCGATTGGGCCGGCTTCCTGCTCGGTATAGGCTGAGCCAGCCTCTTCGGGAGGCTCGTAGGTGCCGCTTTCCGGGCGATCTCAGCGTAGCTCTTCGGGGCCTCGGGCTATGAGGCCCTTTCCTTGGGCTTAAGGTCGATTCGTAGCGGGCTTGCTTGTTTAGGTTGTGCTCGCTCTGGTTGTTCCTTGTTTAGGGGTCGTTTCCCTTCCCTGTATATCGCAGGGTGGGGCACTTGTTACTTGCTCACGGGAGAGGCTATCTCCAAGTCCCGTGTATTTGATGACGCACGCTTTCATGTCCTCCGTCAGGTAATGGACTACTTGGGGCACCACCTGGTCTGTCCCACACTTGTCGAGCATTTGGTCGATGAGGTTATCGAACCCATGACAGAATTCCGTCAAGAGAGATTGTGTCTCGACTCTCGCCTTCATCTGTGACTCCAAGAACCGGTCAATGATGTCGGGCCCAGGCGTCGTTTCGCATGGCTCGTCCACCATCGTGTCACCGTCAGGATTTCCTTGCTAGTGTTCTTCGAGCGGGTCGTGGGTAGAGTTCAAGTTGTCAATTAGACGCGCATGCGACGCATTGCACACAGCGCGTGCCGAGACCTCGGCCTCCCTTTTATGCATTTTCTGGACAGCTCTAGTCGTAGAAGCCTCCATAATGAGTGTGATTAGGGGGAGAAGAAGTTTGGGTGCTAATACATGTGCTGTTGGGGGGTTTCCTGTGGGGTTTCCCGGTACTTAAGTTGGCTAGTCTAAAAGAGGGTGTCTAATTAATATAAGCTACTGCGTCGAAGGAGGCGACAGTGTAGTATGTTCGGACCTGTTTTCTCGATCGAAAGCTATGGGATCGAATTCTACCTCCGACACATCAAAAATCTTGCCCGCACTGGTAACCAGCAAAGCATAGGTGCTAGGTGTAAATGCTCTGCGCACCAAAGGCGATTGGAAGGAGCGAGGAAAATGTACCGAAAACACTGATATGTAGAACTCCAAGTCTGCCATAGCCTAGAAGGCAGCATGCGGACTCTAAACTTCAGAATAAATAATAATAACAATAGGGCTACGGTCCGTAGTCGCACCAGAGTTTAAAACGGAATGGTAACCAAGACACTCAAGGCCTAAAAGGGTATAGCGGGTACCCGTTCAATTGCTCGTCTTCGATGAAACTATCATTGCGAGGAATGCCGGGAGAGACAATAATGCAAATAATGAATGTATTATGGGCAGATGTGACTCTTGCCGACAAAAAAGGAACCACAGTGGCAACTACATGCAGAAACAAATCTGTAACAATTGTGTTCATCGGAAAGATTCCTGCCAATACGTTCAAGAGAAACTCTGTGCATATTGTGAGAGGAGGCGGAAAAAAGGCTGCGAGAAGTGCGACGAAGTGCGGTTCAAGTGGTAAGTTTATCTTTTTTTAATCTTCCTAATACGCCTTTTATTAATTCTATTCCCCTCCTAGACTGCTGTGCTCATCGCCTTCTTTCCTTGAAGCCTGATTTTTTGTCACAGAAGGGTGAAATTGAGGAGGTTCTTAGAGGAAAGCCTTACTGTCATCGTGTCCTCTTCTACCTAAAGTTTCATTATGGGTTGGATTTACGTTGAATACTTTTGGTGCCACTCCAAACGCCATGCACTGCGGTCATGCTATCGAGGGATTGCGGAGTAATGTGCCTATATCATTAACATTTGTGAGGGGTTAAAACTATCTAACGGCTGTCCGAAAAAGATGGCGTTATATCGACATGTGGCATACGGGCAGAGCGTGAGGTATTTTATGACCGCCTTCTTAAAACGGTAAAGCGCCCGCGAGGGATGTCCGAAAAAGTACCCTTTTTTCAAACAAACCCGCTCTCCCCTTATGATTTTCTAATATATCTTTCAGCTTTATTCTCAAACCAATTATCTATACAGTTACAGTCTCTGAATTTGTTTTTCATGTGGCGGCGTGGCGTTGCGTAGCTTTGAAAATGGCGGCCTTTTTGGGTACACGTTTGTATTGGATTTGAATGTCCGCCACCATATATGATGGTGCGCTATCATTGGTTCAGCTACAAACTTGGCAAAAAAACCCAACCTTCAGAACAGTTTCATCTAAAGGTCTGAGTTACTCCCAACATCAAGGTACAGTAAACGATTGGGTATTTTCGGAAGCGCTTGTGCAACTGGTATCATAATGTGAACCGATTAATTTTCGAATAATCTAATAATAAAAATTTCTACGTTCAAGTTCCTGGTAGTGATCATACAAACAAGGGCTTGATTTAGCATAGCGGATGATTTTTGGATGGCTTTGCTCTGCATGCGGTTTTTATAATACAAGGTAAGCTTCCAAGGGGGGTGTGTGTAAATCTACATACATATGATTTCATCTCTTTGGATCTTGGTGTTCCCTTTTTATTTTCGCTATTCTCATTTGTTGGCCTATTTGCCTGTCCTTTCGGCTTATTGTCCCAATTGAAATGTCAAACAACAGTTGTTTATGGCCACAAGGTTCTCGAATGCCTGTTGCGGTACCTTGTGGCCCAATTAACCAGACAAACTTAGCGGTTCCATGTTGTGTTGTCGGCGATTATTGTCTTTCCAACAATCTCTGCTTCTATACTCATACCAACGTGGGTGGTAGCGGTTACTATTCCGCTGGTTGCTCAAATGGAGGGTTCTCGGACCCAAGTTTTGTTTCTGTATGCTCGAACCGTTGTGGTGAGTAAGGCACTGTTGTTGCGACTCAAAGGTCGTTGAAAGACTAGTAACTTACTTGGTTATCATTGAAATAGCGGACACCGGTCTACTCGATGTCACTTGGGACCTGAGTGACCGCATCTGGAAATGTTGCGGTACTACCAATGGGACTCGTAGTTGCCAACAACCAACAGACGAGACATTCAAGGCAGCAGCTCCAACTGAATTACTTACATACTGGACTGCAGGCGTGACAGCCAGCTCTACGTATGCCTCTTCAACGATTATTCTTTCGATGGCAGCGGAGATAATCGAGGGCTCGATGAGTAATTTAGCGGTTACGCCTCTAGCAACGGCGCTAATTAAGAGCCTGGGAGGTAGTTCAACGAGTACGCCTCCAATGGTGATAGTTACGAGCCTGGGAGATAGCTCAATGGATAATCCTACCGCCAGGAGTCCGTCTTCCCTATCAACTGGGGCCGAATCAGGAATAATTGTTGGCGCTACTGTTGCTGGTCTTATCCTCATCGCTTTGGGAATATTTCTTTATCGGCGGAGGAGATTAAGAGAGCAACAACAACAACAACAGATAGAGATTTTGGGGCCTCTATTAGAGATCACGCCTGCATATCCCCCTTATGAACTGTCTCCAGGTGAGACAGTAGTCTCACCTTCTGAGTTGGATGGAGCACCTGGCAGAAGAACCTGAACTTCGCCAAGAATGAATTTCGTAGTTACGATTGGAAGGCTTTCGCAGCAGATTTGATATTGCTTTCGTGTCCAAACCCTTGGTCTCTTACGCCCGGTGATATCTAGGATATGACGAGTCATGTGTTTGTGGGAGAAATACTTGTAAATAAGAAACTTAAGATTGAACATATTTGTAATCTAATATCATAACCGATCCCCCCATAGCTGGCCTATAGACACAGTGACCACCGAGAAAGAATATGCGAAGCCAGAGGGAGCACGGGCAGTGGCCTCAGTGCCGGGTTTTCCCGCGCGGGACGCGGGTTTTGTCCTAACTAGAGAGTGTGCTGCCTGCATGAGCCCAAAAGGGATTCGAATCGGGCGTGAAGCAGATTTAATAATAACATAACCGAGAATCTTGAAGACAAGTTTCATTTACATATAACGATACAATATTTTCACCACAGAAGAAAAAGCGGGACAAAAAACAATGATATAAAATAAAATAATTCATTTCGATAATTTAAGAACACGCTGTATCATACTTCCTATACTATACAGTAGTATATACTGAAATTCATGTGATAAAAGGCCTTTCTGGGGAAGAGTTTGAGTCACAGGCCTGCCAGTATACATTCCGGTATACTCGAAACTCGAAGCCTATCATGAAAAGTATGATACCTAAAAACTGCTACAACCATCGATGCGCCTCCTTGGCTGAGTCTTTTTTTGGATCGTTACTCAAGTCTTCTCATATCATAGAAATTATAATTATTCATACAAGACATCACTATCACATGAACACATGATTAAGATTACATAACAGCAGATCTTACGTCACTTCTGTTAACAGTTTCCTTTCTCGGAATGGAAAGGGGTTGAATTTGTAAACCTCCTTTTGACTATTGGAGACGATTTATCACCTCCAGGTGTAGAAGAAATTCAAGCAGTTGGAATGTGAGTCTTTTGAGGCCCCGATTCAATACGCCTCATTTCTGAAAGGCTGGAAGCAGTGGGATCACAAGTTTTCTGAGGCTTGGGGGTTTAACCTCCAATTGTTTTCATTCAGTCCTAATGAGTAAACGGGTTGTTTGCGAGTCCCTTTTTACTAGGCGGCAAGAGACACTCCCATGAACGACCGTGCCGGCGGTATGATAGTATAAGACCATTTTGGCCACAGGTCAACCCCTTGAAGGCGAGAGAAAGACTTGTCATCTGCGTTTTTTGGGAGATGGGGCAATCCATAATTCTCCCCACTCATACTCTTGTATCAATATTAGTAAGGATAGTAAGTAAATATGTGAATAGTAGCTAAAGACATACCTCATATGTTGGCTCGAGACTTGACAAACAAATATTCATTGAAGTCCCCCAAAGGCGTTACAATAACATCAAAGATACTCCAGAGTTTCCATGATATGAAGGATCGCAGGCGAGTCCATAAAATCCTACTCTAACTTCACCCAAAATTGCTCTAAAGAAAGTACCACACCGAGAAGCATATGTATTCAAACAGTAATCAAAAACCATACGATCCCTCCTGCTACAGAATTTAGTTTAGCTCATTTCTTATTGGAATCTTTCAAGCTCCAAGAAAATCTCTGGAAGATCAAGCCACCACAACCCCATATGAAAATAGAGAAGATACTGACGATCTAGACGAGGAGGTGGATGAAAGCGGCGGCTCTAGTGCCCTAAGAAATTCTGGAGATAAGGTACCTTTACCCATCTATCATATGTCATTCAAAAACTTTTTATATTAACTACTTAAAGATTGCCCCCACTATACCTATTCGCTGAAAGAACGATAGCAATAAAAGTCTGCGAGGTATATGGGGGAATGGTTCCAGGTCAACAGAGGCAAGAGCCTGTTGAGCCCAGAAAGAATTGAAGGTAGCAGCCTCACAATCATATATTATCGTATCCATGTTTCAACGCCAGCGGGAACCAGAGTTCAGGACTGAAGGAACTAAGCACCGTGCAAAGTTAACATCGAGCACAGTTATCAGAGCTGGTTCTTCGCCACCAACTAGCCCCGATAAGCTCTACAGAACCGCAGCAGCCCAGCTTGACAGGCTTATACGAGTTCCCATAGCGCAGCAAACAAAATATGGGTTCGTTATTAACCCTAAAAGCGCTTTCTATCTTCGGCACATGATAGTGAAGAATTTCCTTCGGCTACATCTAAGACGTGACCAATTCTCAGGCAAGACGAAACAGGAACTTGCTAAGTTACCGCCAACTCGTTCAACTGCGGCAGCCATACAAGTCGTATGATTATCAAGTGGGCTAATAGCTGGCTCCACTTTCAAACGATACTTACAACCCAAGTTGGCTGCAACAAACACACTTTCAGTTGGATGGATGATGAGGACGTGATGTTTAGCATTCGTAATTTCACTCTGGAACAGGGCGATAGTAAGTGGATAATGGCGTATGATAGGCTGTTTATTTCACAATACCTTAGGGAGAATCGCCCGGGAGCACAGCAGGAGGAAGCTACACCAAAATATATCGATCTATTCAGTCTGTTGAGATTCTTGGTGCTGGTGACTCGGTTTCTTATCGGAAGCAAAGTGGAATTCGATCTCGGACAGCCCGGAATTAGCTTAATAAACTCGGTTGTAATTGGCAAGAAATTAAGAAGGGTGTTTTTGTAGATGGTCATGAACATGCCGATGCAATTGCCGATAAGGTTGAGTACTTGCAGAAAATGAAAGATCTCGGGCCATATCTTGTGGAGTTCGACGATTGTGGCCGGATTCTGGAGGGGGGGTTTACCCCAATGATTGCCAGGTTGGTAGTCTACAACGAAGACCTATTATCTTGATAACCCATGATGAAAGTATTTTCTGTGCAAACGATGGCAGAAAGCAAGCACGGGCCAAAGAGTCTAGCGCCTTCCTTACAAGGGATTATGGTATCGGACTTCCTTTTGCCCTGGAGCCGGTCAAACCTTCTCCATCTTTCCGAATATAAATTGGCGGAAGCAAAAGCGACAGGAATCCCATTGGAAGCGGTCGAGCTTTTTGAATATGATAAACGAGATGGCTACTAGCGCTTGTCTGCCAAAATAGATAACTAAGAAAGCTTTACCAATTGCCGAATGCCTCTACTCTAGATACAACCTAGTGTTCTTGTTTGACAATACCACCGGCTATTCTATCTATGCCGATGATGCTTTAAGAGTCTCCAGGATGTGCAAGAGCGATGGTAAGCAGCAAGGATTCCTTCGTCCTGGCTGGTATCACGATCCGACATCAGGTGCTATCGTGGAGCAACCGATGTGGACTTAGGAGCCGGATCCTCAAGGACGGTGAGATGAGTGCGGAAAGGAATTCACACTGTCCTTAAGGAGCGACGGCTATGGCCTGAAAAAGGCCTATTGTTGGAATGCGCGAAATCGAAGTGTGACTCTTGTCAAGATATGGCAGACTGCCGGATGTCTATCAAAGGGACTCGCTGTGATATGTCGAGAGGCAAAGAAGCACAGTAGTAAGTGTTCACAGCGATAGATGTGTACAGCGGAAAGAAAGACGCTGATGTGTCCGTAAGGAATATTGACTGACTGTCCTTGGTATATTGAAACAAGGACAAAGAAATGTATTGCCTGCGAAGGCCTGCCACCAAGATGTAGTGGCAATGGTAAATTCAATGACTTAGCTTTGATCAGAAATTTAAGAACTAAGTTGGCTATATGCAAGGCCGCTTCTCTCTGCAGCCGGGTTTCGCTACCCAGCAGTGTGAGATAGAAGAACGAATCCGGGGTTTTCCTCAGCTCTTCAAAGTGTGAGGAACTCCACCATCTTATAGGATTATAAGAGTTGCCTTAGAACAATGTATCTATACTGTAATGGGGTTGTTTATGAAACTGGAGAATGGAAGAAACTTCTCATCAGAGGGTATATATGCTGAGGATTGCCGAATCAAATTGTACCCACTATTCAATGAGGTACTGTTTATAATTGATTCATAAGTTACGTGTAATTGCGGTGTGCTTACGGTGTTTTTGCCGGCGACAACTTAGCGCGGCATGATGTCTACATAAACTATACTCGCACCATAGAATCCTAGAGAGAGAACAAGGATGTCATATAAATAGGGATGTGCCGTATAGGGTGGTCATACCATATGGTATATAGGTATATAAGGGCCGAGGGTTTGAGGACCTATTTCCAAGATTTATGTAGTGCCCGCCCGTGTTCTTGGTGACACACAATTTTTCAACTTGAAACAATTCCATGACCATGCATGATATCAGCTTTCTGGATAGTGTAAATTGATTGTAGAAACTTCTTCTACTACTCCTTATTAAAATGACAGGTTTCGCTCCCTTATCAAAACCAATACAACGGCACTGGATTAACGCTTTTTAGGTACTAAGTCCCATGGAAACAGCAGCGATCACTATGGTGTCGGCATCCAAAATCGATGGTGTAGTCTCAGCTGGTGATGAACACTTCTTTGTGAGTTAATCTTCCCGTTTTTTAGCCCCTTTCTATCCACGTTTAATTATATATCTTTCCGCCGATCCTTGCCGGAAGTCAACCAATTATGATCGTTCTACTCTTTCAATTCACCTATTTTAATGCCTCTGATACCTGTTCGTTCAAAAATTGGTTTGAGTTGAACACTGTCACTAAAAATGGGAATCGCGCGAGTTCACTTAACTCCACCACACTCGGCAGTGCTTCAAAAAATATCTAACTACGACTCGATACGTTTCATTGCGCAGTCCGCGACTTAATTAATCCCCTAAAGCATTTAAATAACACCTAGCTAGCCTGCGAAGTGACGCTGCCAACGCTGAAGTTAGTAGCGCGATGGAGCTGATATTCGTTTTCCCAAATGGACATAGTGCGCGACGCGATCTTCCAAACGTCCTAGTACCAATTAGTGTCGGGTGTCAGCTGAAAAAGGCTAAAATTCTACCTTGACCTAATCTTATCTAGCGTTGATGATCCCTAGCCATTTAGCGTACAAATGTCAAACCATGACTTGGTATCTCAAAATGGACAGTGTCTAACCTCTTTTGGACTAGACCCATAAAAATCCCGAGACTCTCCGACTTGTGCATTTGCATTATTTCTGCTACGACGCGTTACGCGACTTGCTTTTTCAACAAGCCAGAATTTCATCATGCCCATCATGTCAAATTCTGCGACCGCCCAAAACACCACCTCCGACAAGTGAATCCGAGGAATTGGATCCCGTCACAACGCCTTGGGAAAATCGATCGTTTGATAGAAATAATGCAAATGCACAAGTCGGAGAGTCTCGGGATTTTTATGGGTCTAGTCCAAAAGAGGTTAGACACGGTTCATTTAGCCAAACTACACAGTCCATTTAGAGATACCGATGACTTTGTACTGTACACAACATGCAACTTGAAGAGCACTCTTCGCAAGCTTGAGCAGTCTTCATATCATATGATATGATCCCACAGACCTGCTGAGTCTCTAGATTATGCCTGACCTATTTATGCTGAGTATTTTTGTGGTTATGGGCCTGTGATATACGACGATAGCCTCTTTCACACTACGCCACGCACCCACAGTTTCCTTCCGAAAAGTCCTCTAACCTTCTGCAAATTCGGTGGTTTCTACGATTGTTCGGAGCTCCATAGAATCAATGGATGCATCTCGAAAGTTAACTGGCAGTTATATAAACCTTATCCTTGTGGGAACTTGTCTCGGCCGATATGCAGAACTCAGTTTGGAGATGTCTAAGGCTGCTTGGTCATTCTTTACCGGAAAATAGTGGGAAGTGAACAATTCGAACATCGAAGAGAACAGGGCCCACAGAGACATTTGTTTCCAGTTAGCAAAGGCCATATTCTGCTTGCCATAAGACTTCTGAAATCTCACGTTGAATGTGACCAATAAATGGTGCCCACATCGATTGTATGTGGAGTAGGCAGCAGAATGGCATGACGACATTTGGCTCACTATGTGGAGATGCTAAAAATTCTTTTTTAAAACCAATCCACTGGTATCTAGTTTTCCTCTGCTTTATCTACCCGCGATAGGCTATCACACCAAGACTTTCCCCAATAACTTCCAGTATTTTGCACCAACAGCGATCCATTCAAAGTCCTAGTGGTAATGATCTTGCACCGTTTACCAATTTCTAGAAGGAATCATTTCTTGTCCGTACAGTCAATATTCACAGGTAGAACGCTATCATACTATTGCATTACACAGAAATTGGTGCTTGGAACTTCGATACTAACATAATAGATATACACCTGCTACTGCCCACAACCATAATTATAGGTATGGAGCAACCGGAACTGCCAAGGTAAATGATACGTGTCATGAAGTTTTCCATTCTCGTCACAGCCCCTCACCGCTCATAGCTAGCTGAGAGTGATGATCTTGGTCTACTGATTAACTTTTACCTACTAATCACCGATTTATCTAGGCCTGAAAAACTAAATTCTGAAGCCTTAGAAAGCCTCTTGCTGCGTTTTTCTATCTGATTAGAGTTTACCACCATGATTTATGACCTTAATGAAATAGCCAAAGTTGCTACAAGAGGTATTGCTCTACATATGTATGTCCACATTTATGTAATGACAGACATCAGTCATCCGAAGGTCTTCATCTCCCGCAAAATGTAAGTATGGAAGACCTCCAATTGGACTGATCATCGATTGTGGACCAACAAATGCCTGACTTTAGTTCCTTCAAAAATTTTTTTGATGCGTCCCTCCGGAAGTCTGCCATGTTTGTATGTATTTGCAGGCGATGAAGGCTTTCAGAGGATGGGGATCTGGATGGATAGACATGTACGGAGCGCAAAAATATAGTCTGCAGTAGGCAAAAACATACACACACACACACAAAAAAAGAAAGAAAAACAAAGGAACGGAGAGAATAAAGTGAGGGATTCGCTCAGAGAAAGGCTATGAACGTAGTGGTTCCTCAATTTTTGATAGTGATGTATTAACCGAATTTCAGTCCGCGATCTATCTAATTAGAAGCCTGACAGGTCTATATTTTGCAGGCGATGAAGGCTTTCGGAGGATGGACGTGGTCACTGTTGCTAGACATGTAGAGCACAAGAAACATATGATCATCAATTGCGGACTGAAATGCGTACACCAGAAACTTGGAGAGGAGACAGGAAACATGCTTTCTCCGTCCCCCCCCAATTCCGATTTGTCTTCACCAAAATATTCAATGTACAGAGATTCTTTCCCTAAACCTATGCCTCTTAAGGAAAGGGTTCTAGATCTCCACCTCAGCCGCCCGGCTCCAAAACTCAGCATTAAATGACCTACGCAGCTCCAGGCCCTTTGTACATAGCTCTTTACAGGCTAGCTCTCCAGAAGGGTTTTGTTTTCCCTTCAAGCAAGATAGTATAACATCAGCTGGTCCTCTGCTCGAGGTGCGGCAGGGAACTACAGTTCTCAGTGTCTCGCGATGAAGGCAGTTTTGCAGTGCAGTCGGTGAAACACGAGATAGTAAAGGAGAGTTCTGACATCCGTTTTGGGAGTGGTGAAGAGGGCTCAGTCGGCGATTCACGAGATATAAAAGAGTTTTGACGAATCCTATAAAGACTCAAAAAGCAAAAGTGATTGAACAGCATGAATGTGGAGTACTTCACTAGTATCATTCCAACATATGTAGTATGGTAGTAATATCCGGCGCCCTATAGGGCGCCCCTTGTTATGATGCTTGTTGAGCCTCCGTCAGTCGACGGTTCACAAGTCCGAGTACACTGATCTGTACATACATACATTCTAGCACTAGGCGTATATTATTTATATAAATCATAGCTGAAGAGGGTGAAAATTGCCTGGTGATGAAATGATATCTTCTACATGTACATACGATACTAAAAATGTACCCTATAACGATGTTGCTTGATTAATAATAAGCTTCTTCTCGGCTCGAAACCCCTCGCCGCTTCAACGATCATCATCAAGCTCCCAAAAGCAGCTTTGAGATTTCATCCAAACTTTGAGAGAACGAAAAGTGTTATGTGCGCACAAGCGCGTCTACGCATCCAAACAGAGACAGCATGGACGGTCCCGATCTTCAGCATATCCCCGTTAGCCTGCAAAACCTCCAATCTGCATCTCTCCACGCCATCACCCCAGAAACAAGTCTCGGTTCCCAGCTCACTACCAGCTTCGACCCTAACGATCCCCAGCCTTTCCAGCCTTTTCCTTCTGCCATTGGCAACATTGAGCAGCAGCATCTTCAAACTTCCGGTGCCTTCGTACGGCCCCCTCGACCCGGAGAGCCACCTAACTTGTTCAGCCAACAAGGCATTCCGCCACGGCTACAACAGCTTCCTGTTGGTGACTTGAAGAATGCAAACAACGGTAATTGCCGGTTTTCTGTGCCTCCACCACGGCCAGGACAAGAGGTGAGGGCTTCGAACTCTCATGCAAATCACAATACATCGGTTCTTGAGTCGCGGGAAAACCAGCTGGAGCTGTTACAATCACTACAGCAGCCGCTACAGAGCAATATCACCGCCCAGATCCACAAGGATGTTGATCTTATACCTTCAACGGAGCCGGCTACTGAAAAGTTAGATGGCCATTTCCACGGCATGAAAGTGATACCTGAACCCCCCGACTTGCAACTTTGGAGAGAAAAACTTTTTAACGTGAATACGATGATTACGCTAACAGAAGACGAGTATGTTTTTCATTCGAAGATAGGGAAGGAAACAGTATCACTCACGCAACGGTGATAGATTTCAGACTTACTTCCCTCACGTTGATAACGTTTACTCGCATCGGTCAACTCAAAAATACAAACGAAAGCCCTTTATCTCGCACTATTGGGATTGCAGGCTCAAAGGCAGGCCGCCTGGGACTCCCAAGTCTAATGACCCGAATAAGAAAAAGCGCAGACGCACAGCTAGGCAACGTGATCTCTGCGACGTCAAGATCAAGATCACGGAATATTTCCCGGGTGCCGATACCGAAGTCGGTAATGAATTTGAAGTGACATCTTCAGATCCTCCAAATGCCAGCAGCCCAGATTTTAGCCATAACAACATTGTCAGTGGAAACCAACCATTTGGAGTGCTCACGCCAAACCTAGCTCTTCCTGAAGGGCATCCGGGTGCGAGTGGAGCAAGGTATTTCACGATTCAACGTGTGAATGGCAGTGCAGGTAATGGCAAAGCCGATGGCATGGATGGCGGCCATAGACATACATTGGAAGAAAGTGATCGGGTGAAAAGAAATAGCGTACAGCGGTTCTTGATGAAGGAGGCAAAGGATAAGAAGAAAACCCTGGTAGGTGCCTTTACTCCTGGCTTGTTTTGTATAAAGAGTTGGTGTACCCCACTGTTACCTTCACACACAATTGTGCAAAGATTCCAGCGGGTTGGCGTCAGAGGTAAATTGTGTATGAGCTTAACCCCAAGAGTCAAATGAATGTCACCCGTACTCGATATTCCGAAACTGATATCGAGTTGGTTTTGTTTGTGATAGTATGTGGTACTTGTACGGCAATCTTGCCGGGCCACTGCCAAGAGTCCCGACACATACGTCGCAGCTGTCGATGATGCACCACATGATTTCCTTCCACTTCATGGTACCACTTATCCCCTCACTTTGTTACGGAAAGGCTATTTTATCTACGTTTCAACGTTTTTATCTTCACCCACCACTACCTTCTTACGCCAACTTGAATCATTGCCCAAATAGGACTTGCAAGGCAGTGTGCATAAATGGCTGACCAAAATCAGACTCAACAGAAGACGTATCACAAGAAAGCCACGGGGCTGGCTTCCTTCACGGTGAAAAAGCATTCAAAGGAGTGTGATCTGAAGTTATATGGGGGTTGTTTTTGGTACGTCGGCAAACCGTTATAGTACCATTAGCGAGGATACTTCAATTCTTTGCTGATTTAATTCACCCTTTAGTCCCTTTGTACAACGTGTCTGGATTGCACTGGAGGCTAAGAAAATCCCCTATCAGTATATCGAAGTGGACCCGTATAAGAAACCTGAATCGTTACTGGCAGTGAATCCGCGGGGACTCGTGCCTGCTCTGCAACATGGAAACTGGGGCTGCTATGAGAGTACAGTATTGCTTGAATATGTGGGTCGCTTGTAACCTTTCCTCAGACCATCATTGGCTGCCATTCGCTATCCTAACCGGGTTTCTTGAGTAGCTTGAGGACCTTGGTGAAGGGATCCCGCTCCTACCTCCTGGTGACCCTAAACTCCGAGCTTATTGTCGAATTTGGGCTGATCACGTTTGTCCCCTATCTTGCATCACTTCTAATAGCAAGTACTAATAGATGCAGGTAAACCGACATATCGTACCTAGTTTCTACCGTGTCCTTCAAGAACAGGATCCGCAGAAACAAACCACAAACGCTCGAGAACTCTGGGATGAAATCTGCAAACTGGTTAACGCCTCACATATCCACGGTCCGTTCTTCCTTGGAAGGAGTATGTCTTTTGTAGATGTTCAGGTTGCTCCTTGGGTTCTCCGATTGAGTCGCGTACTGAAGCCATACCGTGGTTGGCCGGATCCTGAGCAAGGAAGTCGATGGGCTGCATGGGTCAACGCAATCGAGGATAACGACTGTGTCAAGGCAACAACCAGCGGTGATGAGCTCTATTTGGATAGCTATGAGCGATATGCCGGTGAGTAAAATGCTTCGTATGAGAAATTCCACTGACGTTCTTCTATAGAGAATCGGCCAGATACCTCGCAACTGGCGAACGCGATCAACGCGGGGCGTGGTCTTCCGTAGCTTCCGTAGATCCCTAAGAGCTCTAGGCCTCCACAAGTCTTCCAAAGCCATAGCTGGCAATTACATGATGGCGGCTCGTCTTCGCACACGTGGCAAGCTTGTCTTCTCTGTTGTCTTGAATGCTCCGACGGCAAGCTAGGGTTTATATAGCCTGCATTGTGGTCCAACGGGTTTGTACCACATCTTAATATCCTCACTTCCCTCTTCGACTGAAACCATGTCCCCCTCGTCCGCTGCCGTCCGGTCCTCTGGGGTTTCGAGTAGGGAGTCCTGGCATTTGTTGTCCACCCTCTTCTCGGTCGCCCGCCGGCTGCCGCCTGTCCTTCAGTAAATTTTGTGCGTTAGACTTGGCTGAGAAACTCGGATCGTATAATTGCCGAGATCGTCCTGACGCATTGGATAAGTCTCTCTTCTCTCTGTTATCTTTATCCCTTACTCCGCCTCGAGTTCGTCCCTGCCCATGACCTTCCCCACCCTGGTTCTGTCTCGACGGAGGAGTCGTACTCCCTGGAGATGAGGCGCCCGATCCAGGAGTAGAAGGGGTGCCGAATAATCTTTCACGTACTTCCTCATACTTGCGTTGCTTCTCCTCGAGGTCACGCAGTGCCTTTGCCTGGCGTTCTTCTGGAGTTAATATCAATCGCTTGTTCGCCTCATCATCCGAATCAGAAGGATTCTTCTCGTCCCCGTTGAAGTCCGGGCGACTAGTGCTTGCTACAGTAGAAACTGTATCGGGAGCTCCGGTTTGCCGTGAAACAATCTGCGGCCGACGGGCGAGGACAGTGACACCGGGTTTGAAGTCTTGTCTGAGCGGAACGGAGGATTTGGCTTCGAGATAGTGAAAGGTCTGCTGGGACTCTCTAGATAGAATATTCAGACCTTAGAATGAGATCCAACCTTGGGAACCCGAAGGAACCTAGAGACTGTCCCTAGATGACGATGGAGCAGTAAAGCTTCATTGTAGTATAAACTTACGCTTCTGCCCACAACTGTCTGTTAAACTCGACATGGGCTGCTCTCCGTTGGGCCTTGGTCACTCTTGAGGAAACTTTTCTCTCTGAGGGCGGGTTTGGTTTGTCATCCTGCCTCTGCTAAGGTGATAGTAATTTCGTCAGCCGTAAGGTGCAAGCGAAGAACAATTGAAGGTTATATCGAAGACACGCTTGGCAGGAACGCACATCGGCTTGTTTCTCCCATTCGTCATCCCAGGCGTCTGGGACTGTTGTGGGACCGGTACTCATAGTAACACTTCAGTCGTTCGATCACTGCCGAAACGAATTCCTTTTTCAGAATTCTTCTTTAAGCTGGAAAAAAGGAGGGGCCCCGGGGGAAGGTGGAGTGAGTATTTATTTAGCAACAAAATACTAAAGGAGAATAATATGATAGAAGATGGAATGGTGAAATAATAATAGGTAAAGGCCCCTTCTTCCCGTGCGTGTGATGGTTGCTTTTTTCTTTCCCTCCTCTTTATCCTTCTCACTACTCTCTTTCCTCGTGGCTATTCTTCCCCTTTCTGGATTTCTTTCGGACAGTAGTGCATGCCTTAGAGGTAATCACTGAACCCCATTCGCTGGAGGATGGCGGTGTTGATGGTGGTTGTTCGGATGTAGGACAGAAGGCAGTTTAGTTTATTATATTAATATTTTGTACTGTACCTACTAATGTACCTTTTTTACTTGTTGGGACTCTAATATTATAATAATAATGATACTGGCGGGGAAAAAGGAGAGCCTTTGGTCTATCATATGTATTTTATTTCAGTGAGACTAAGTCTAGGTAGGTCTAGCGTTTTGGGTACGGGTTCCAACATTGTCAATGATTATCACCTGACGCACGATTTTCCCGTATATGCCCGTTTTTTCTAACAAGCACAACCCCGCCAAAATGAGTTCGATCGAGTCCGCTCTTGCAGAATTAGAATCCTTGGCTCCAGGAGAACGAATAAATTATGCTGCGGTGGCCAGAAAACATTATGTTGAAAGACCTCGAAAGTCAGCAGCTACTCGATAACCAGCAAGCGAAGCAGCTTATAAAATGGATAAACGACCTCACAATACGCGGCTTGCCTCCCTTACATGAATGTTCCGCAATTTTGCAAAGGAAATTACCGGAACTAAACCTGGGAAACTGTGGCCGACACGATTTCTGCAGAAATATAAGAGTGCCGTCGTCTTGTGTTATTTCTGCAGCCATGGATGGTTCGCGGAAAAAAGCCGACTCAGCCTACAAGTACTCATTATCCTTTGACCTACTCGCCCAGAAAATCGATCAATACGGGGTTGATCTGGAGCATATGTACTATAATACGGGTGAGAAAGGCTTTTTGATCGGAATATTGACAAAGTACGAGTGAATCTTTTCCCGCCAGCAATATGAGCAGGGAGGATTCAAGCAGAGACTTCAAGATGGAAATTGAGAGTGGATTACCGTAATCGCAGCGTCTCTGTCGCCCGGTCTCAGGCGGCTTCCGGCCGAATTCAAGATTCCTGGCTTCAGGATTACGACCCCTCAGAGCATAGTTACTTCTTCCCCTGATCACCTAGTGGCTGGACAAATGATGAGCTAGGATACGCATGGCTTACCACAATTTTTGATCGTGAAACGAAAGAGAAGGCTAAGAGGAAACGGAAATTCATAATTCTTGACGGTCACAGCTCCCATGTAACCATGAAGTTCATCAACTATTGCGACGTCAATAGGGCGCTTCTGGCTGTATACCCGCCACATTCGACGCATCCTTTGCAGCCTTTAGATGTTGGTCTTTACCCCTCTCTCCAAGGCTTATAGCGATGAATTAGAGTAGTTTTTACACGATTGTCAAGAGCTGAGTCATATAACCAAACGAGACTTCCTTCGCCTATTCTGGAGAAGCTTGGGGATGACGTTTACCGTTAAAAATATCAGCGGTGGGTGGAAATCTGTTGATCTACATCCTTGGCAACCCGTAAGGGACTTCCAGCCAAGTACACTTCCTGCCTTAGGCACAAAGCGTCCTCACGTTTCCACACTCATTCTCGTACATAGTATCCATCTTCTAAGCCAGCGATCAGTTCTTCATCTCTTATAGAGTCATAGCCACATCCTTCTCTTGCCACAATGTTCCCTGTTCCTTAGGCCTCCTAGGGATCCTTCCTCTCGCGCAGCCGGAGACCGTTCTCGCGCGATTTTCTAGGGAGCCGAAGGATAGACCTTCATTGAGCCAGTCTTTAGACTCTGTCCTTGAGGCAAAAGATGTTTGCGACTTTAGAGTCCAAAAGCTCACCGACACGATACCCCACTTGTCAACCGAGAATATCCTTCTGAAAACGTGATGTCATGGTCTAGAAAACGGCCTGGTTCATGAACAAAAGAAGCGAAATCGAGGAAAACTGTTGCCGCTTGAAATCCGAGACCCAAAGGATAGCAATGCTATTTTCTACACCCTAAGTAAAATTCAGCGAGCTTGTAAGCTTCAGGTCGAGAAAGAAGGAGCTGTGAAACGTGCTAGAGAGGCCAAACGGGAGAAGCTTCAGCAACAGTAGGAGAAGGAAGAAAAGCAACGTTTGACTGAGGAGCAGAAGAGAACGAAAGCCTTGAATAAGGAACAGCGAGACCATAAACAAGGCCAAAAAAGTCGTGACAAAGGGAAGACAAAATCTGGAGAACAAGCGAATCTACGGTATGAGAATGATAGAAACCGGGCTAAGAGAGGTCGGGCAAAGGAAAAGATGCCCAAATCTATACTAGTAGAAGGGGAGGAAGATATTGTCAGTCTTGATGCACTACAGTAAATTGATGGGGAAGTCAAATACGACTCCCTCAACGCTTCCGAAGCAACCAAAAATAACTGTATAGTTTCTTTAGGATAGATAAATTGATATAACTATTAGAAAATCATAAATTTTTATTCTGTCTGCGTGGCTCTATCGCTACTTTTGTGAAGGTAGCATGGTTAAAATACCGTACATCAGGTGATACCCACGGTACATAGGTAGTTTTTACGAAGATAATTCCTATGATATTATTATTAAAGAAGCACGCTCTGCGAAGCTCCAGTCAGCTCCAATGATCTCCACTCCGGCACCGGAGAAAGTGTTTCTCACCAGTGATCTTCACATTGTATAGCTGTATCATATGATAGGACTCACGATACAGCCGAGCTCGTCCTTTCCTCTTCGCTCACAACGACGAAGAGCGGAACTAGCGTTTCTTCCGTTTACTTTAATTTTATAAATTTACTGACCATCCATGGCAGGCTCCTTCCTACACCAGTCCCGTCAGTTTCGCCTGGTCCCCAGACGAAGAAAAGGGATTCAATCTCCATTCTCTTATCCTGCCCCATTCACAACTTTCTCTCTCTAACTCTCATTCCTCTACCTATTCCACTCCCTCTATTATCATCCAATGTTGTTCCAGACCTGTAGCATCAGGCGATGGGAGCGATGCTGGCACCACCAATACCCCCCAATATTTTCATAACCCCTCCCACGACTCCTCCCAGAGCCTGTCAGAACTCGACGGCAACAGTTCGGATGATGGTTTCGAGGATGGCTTACTTCTAGACAACGAGGATGAGCAGCCCACACCAGAGTAATACATATGTCGCCGAGGCCGGCACTCGATCTCTCCCGGCTACGACAGAAACGCTACAGTTTCTTGACCCTGAAGAAGCTGGACGAAACCACGGACTACTGGGCCAATGAGACACACCAACCTTTGTGCCATACATTCTGGCGTTAACCAATAGGATGTCTGACCAGGGGCACACATCGCGATCCCGTCGAATGCTTCCACTGGCTCTCCGACACTGAAGAAACAGTCCGGTTCCTGAAAGCCCTCTTCTCCTGGCGCTATGACCAGCGATGGGATAAGTATGAGTAACGGACGCCGGAAGTTAAGTACAGGAGCTCGTTGGAGACGTTCCGGAAGTGGTGGATCTGGTCTATAAGGCAGAGGTGGTGCAAGGCTTGACGAAGACACCATTGTCAAGGTCTCCATCTCCGAGTCTTCTCTGTTCCGTGGGCTTTGAAAATACCGACCCCCCACGCTGTGAAAGCTTTGACTTGAAATCTTCGAGTATCATTGCTATTATTTGACAAGTACTACTCCTTACCGATGAGGTGGCAGCTTATGCGGCAGTTTTGCTTATCCATCCTTCGGGGCGGAAGCGCTTCATCGATGTGAGTTGGAAGAAGAACAGTACTGTCGAAGCTGAAGCGTCTTTGGGAAGAGAAATATGCTACTGTCAAAGGAGCTACAGGTTTAACCCTATCGCATCAACCAACTCGCGAGCCGGATGGATATGATCTTCTTGACCGAGATCTTAACGTCATTCAAGCTTTCGCTGATGACTGGGACTCTGTCGGTCGATGTAGGCGATGTCAACAGAGGCAGAGCGCGTCTCCTCAGGTGCACCACGTCAGATACCATGTAGGGCTAGCTTGGGAGCGAAGACGGTAAAGCAGATGGAGTGTTTAAAACACTGGCTGGGAAAAGGCTGGTTTAACCACCTCAACGTTGGCCTACTACAGGAGGAAGGCGGAGAAGACACAGGAACTGAATGGGTAGGTGATCCTTGGGACGCACAACCAGATAGACTATGGTGCCGGACACCCTAATCCCGCCCATTCCAAGGGCACACCTTCGAATGTTCACCACAACAACCTGTCGCTGCGCCCCCTTACACCAACACCGCACGCATAGGTCGATATTGTTATCGCTATTCATCTTGAGATATAAAAGAAGTTAGTCATCATTTATCATCAATCACGTGGTTTACTTTCACGAAACTAGATTGGGGTTAGTACAATCCAAATTAGGATTAGTCAATGTGTGTCATTTCCTATTTAGGCAAAGTACCCAGTTGCCTCATGTGCGTAAAAGTTGCCTTTTTTCGAACGCCATAGGCTCCTCCAGCAGCAGGAATTTCAACTATTTGAGAATATTATATTTAATAATGATCAATGCGCTATAACCTAGTGTTTATAACTCTGCGATCCCGTGTGGTGTGGTTGAGGCCATGAATTTTGAAATGCGTGGTACCACATTTCCGCAAGGCATACGGACACTAATCAGTGGATATGCAGCTTCAGACATAGGTTTGGCTGGTGGTCTGTTCTGTGAAACTATTAAAGTTATCTAACTACAAATGACTCCCAGAGGCTGTCGTCCTTGAAGTCGAGTTCTTCGTATTCCTAGACTTTGAACTTGATGAACTCAGTGATGGTCGTGGGCTCATGTTTGGATGCATCAAATGCGTTCCAACCGGGTCCTAACTGTTTTTATTGTTTCTACATATTGTAGCCGTGCAGAACGTGGGTTAAGTATCGAGGGCCTTTATGAGAAAGGTTGATATTGTCGCGAGGAAGATTGAGGGCCTTTTGTCAAGGGGTCGATCTTGGTTACCAGAAGGCTCTTTCGAGAAAAAGGCTGACAACCTTTAGCAGGCAACGTTTGATAGAGGCTCTTTATAAAAGAGGCTATCGCGTGTTGTCTCTCTTCATAAAACACCGTCTCCTGATCTGTGTGGCACGAAGAAACAACAGGAACAGGTGGGACCCGATTGGAACGCATTTGATGCATCCAAACATGAGCCCACGACCATCACTGAGTCCATCAAGTTCAAAATCCAGGAACATGAAGAACTTGACTTCGAGGATGACGACCTCTGGGAGTCATTCGTAGATGACTTCAAGAGTTTCACCGAAGATACTTTCCGGACCGCCAGCCAAACCTATGTCTGGAAACTGCGTATCCACTTACGCACTCACGCAAATACGGTGTCTGGGTGAGAAAAGAACAACGGGGAATGACTGCGGCCCAAGCCCTTTATCAGGCACTACCAGAGGAAGAACCACCACAGTGGTCTGGCGCCGAGATCTAAAACTACCTAGCTACCGGAGATATCTTCCTCTCCAACCGCATCAACTATATCCTTAAACGACGCGGTGCCACTATCAAGCGAGGCCCTTCTCCTTATGCCCTTTTCCCAGCCACTACAAACGCTCCCCCTTCACAGCCGATCGCGACTCGCGACGCCCTCTGCAAAGATGTGTCATCCCGTAACACTCAACATGAGCCAGGGTGCTCTACAGCCATTTACGATCAACCATGTAGTAATGGCGTCGCTTCAAGCTGTTAACCGTTGGCGGTATGCCAGTGCTCTTGACCCATCCCCGTATGAGCTTCGAAGAGACGTTCCTGCTCTTGAAGAGCACTTCATCGACAATTGACTAGGAGGTTTGGTGTTATCATCCATAATATCATTCTCGGGCATTGGATCCAATTCGTCGTCAGAGGTATTATTCCAGTCGTTATCTATCTCAGAGTCTAACTCGGAGTTAGAACTAGCGGGCTTCTGAATCACTATCCTTAAAGTGCAGCTTCGGGATAAGGGACCTAGGTTGCATCACTATACGGCTCTGGCTTAGAGGTACCTATAGCTATGAAATAGGATGTATTAATTAATGGTAGCGCCTGTTCACACTCTACTTTTAGGTCTAGTGACTTACTAAACGTCGTATTACTAAGCAGTGATACAAATGGATGGATATCCAGATAAACGGTTTATTCAGTTTTTATCCAATTTAGAGCACACCACTAATTATCTAAGAATAGAAATATTCTGACAACCTAGCTTTGTGTTTTCTGGTGCCATTTCAAGCGCAGAGGGTTTAGACAACTATCACATCGTCACAGCTTTGAGAATGATATCTTTAGAGCCCATAATAATAGCATCCCAGTCCTACTTTTCTTCATGGGGCCTTGGTCTCTCAGCTATACACCTCCGAAAACACTATTGCTAAGGTTCTCAGCTCCGAGATGCTATCTTCACAGCTGACACCTTGTGCTGGTTTATATGATAGGTATCCCACTTTACTATGCTGTTGTTAAACTAGTATCCGCATAATTCGGTGGGCCGCCTATACAGGCGCAGCAGGATTCAGATGAAGGGAAAAACTCCAACCTCAATAAGGAATCTGCCTGGTCTACTGGTTATAAGCCATGGCCCAAGGGTATGTCCAGTCGCTCCGTTAGAGCTGCAATGCACATTTGATGTTGATACCTACCTTATTATCCCTACTGTCTTCCATGCGTAGCTCCAGTTACTGAACAGGCACTTCAACAGATAGCTCCAGTCCCCTTCTCGACAACTATTTGGGACAACAATACTAAATTATGAAGAATGGATAGCCGAATATTCTCCTTCCCACCCAAGCCTCCGAGAACAGAGAGACCTATCAATCATAGTCCACCATATGCCAAAATTAACAGGCTCTGGACTTTTATAAGAATAATAAAGGTCCATCAATTAGCACGGATTCCATATTCCCCTCGTCCCATAAACCCATCAACCGTCTCTTTTACAGATATAAACAGCGCAGTCAAGTTCCAGCTAGCTTGTTTAAATTTATATATCCGAATGATGGTGCCTAGAAGGCGCCGAGGCCAAAGTTCTGCTTCACAGTCGAGCCCTAAGAGAGGTAGGAATAAGACACAGAATGTGACGGCCTCAAATAAATTATCCCAAGTCACGCTCTCAACCTGAGCAAGATCATACCCCTATTATGGTACATAAAGAAAGCGGAAGATGTAGCCGGGAAGAAAGGCACATCAACAATTGGGAACATGAATACGAGATCATCTATGCGGAGACTGCGACTTCTATTATTGTAAGTTTTACCTCGTAATGTACGGGCCGCTGGTTCTCAACAGAACTCATCGAGATATTGTCTCGTGGTAATGTTCGGACAGTTGATTAGTAATTGCTTAAAATTGGATGATAATGCCAGGGTGAGCACGTGATGCCTACAACTTAACCTGTCTATCTATCATACGAATTATTTTTGTTACATTCAATAATAAGCTGGTATTTACCATCATACATATTCCATGTAGCTAATACCTATGATAGCAGTCGCTTCCATGATATAGGGGGCTTTTTTTTCTCTAAAACATCAACATAAACTTAGGAACCGGGCAAACATGAATTCCCCCCCATCAGATCCATTCTGTCCTTTCTGCGCCATCGCATCTTCTTACCCCCCGATCCCTCCATCTTCCGCCGCAAGGACAGCAATCGCAGTACCTAGTACTACTGCTGGCAGCTCGTTATTGCCTAAGACTGAAACCGCAGCAATAGAATATCTCAATTATTCCAACGCGGACGGGGATCAGCTTGGGGTGAAGCCGATAGAATATGATGATGATATTAATGAAGCAAAGGCATATCTAGTGCTCTCAACTCGACACGTTCTTGCCTTTTTGGATATCATGCCTCTGACTAGGGGCCATGTGCTTCTCATTACGAGGGGTCACTGGGAGAAATTAGGCCATGTTAGTGTGCAGGTGGGAAGGGAGGTATGTATGATATGTTTTTGAGCTTTGTCTCTCTCATTCTTGTTTATTGTGATGCGAAATCGATATCTGTTTCCTTCCCATATATTCAATCAAGCAGGCGGCTAGTCTTGTTCTTAAATCCCCGGATGGAAAATATATATGATCACTAAAATAGGGGTTTTCAGTACTGGAAAATTGAAACAGGAGTGAATGGGAAGCACTTCGTTTAGTCTGATTGCTAGCGCGGATACCTAATTATCCTTTTCAATTAGATAGGGAAATGGCTTCCGATTCTCTCCCGCGTTGTCATGAGAACTGTCCTGGGAAAAGACATTCCCGATACAGACGCACACTGGAATGTAGTGCAGAATAATGGTGAGTCCTCACTCTATTTATTTAAATTGCCTTTTTTTTCTTTTTGCTCTTCATCCTCTACATCTTCGCTTTGCTTTTTGCTTCCATGATAGCACAAATTATACCGAAAACATGTACAGTTACCCTCTGTCTTACATTGTTGCTGTTCCCTTCCAGGTGCACGAGCAGCTCAAGTTGTGCCTCACATTCACTTCCACATCATACCCCGACCACCAGCAGATCCAGCTCTCGTGACCGACAGACCTGGTTGGGTGATGTTTGGCCGCGGGCAAAGGGAAGAACTAGATGATGAGGAGGGCGAGGAACTCGCTCAGCTGTTAAGAGAAGAGCTGGTGAGAGAGGTAGACCGCATCAGACAGTCGGAGCAGGTTGATCTTGATGCTGATCCGGAAGCGAGTGGTGCTTCAAACAGTGCCCAGAAAATGGTAAAATTGTAGCGGAGCTATGAATCAAAGCACTGAAGATTGTATGTATATGCCCCGTGTCTTAAATGGAAACCCGACATACGGATGTGTTACTTTTTCCTGTCAATGTCTTGGCGGCTTCTTCCCCTTGTCTTGCCTGCCGTTATCGGAAAATTTAGCATATTCAGAGTTGGCCTCCGGATTTAATCACCTATCCGTCGACTTGTCGACTTGACTTGGAACGTTCCCTTGAGAAGTACTATAAGCGAAGAGTCAGTGGACAACATTTACGGTGATAACTTGGAATTGTGACGAACTCACAAATTTTCTAAACGGATTCAAGTCATTAGCCGTCACGCCGTTGGGATCGTCTATTCTCTGACGGAATCGTGGCACCGAAACTTCACCCTCGGCTAATCTGCTGTAAGTGATAAGCCGCCGGCTCCCTATATAATGAAACAGATTAGCTTGTTTCTTCGTCCTAAAAGGCAACTACATGTCAGATTTCCGGCAATGACTGACAATTACCGAATGGCTGCACACAAACGCTGACTACCTCCAGATTCGGATGTGTTGGAACCTCCAACTCCACATCTTCATCATTGGCAGTTGGCATCCACATGGACATTCTCCCTCCTTCGACAAGACTACGTGCCGCGAACGCGAGAATGTCACTTAGCATAGCCTCAAAGCCATAAGGCTTCTTCGGAGCTATATACCCCGGTAAACTATGGAGGACATTAGTCTATGAGAGAACGAAGTCTTGGAATCTATATAACTTGGAGACAAGCATACAGATGAGATGGCACCCCATCTATCAGGACCCCCTCTTTCGGTTGTCCGTCACGGGTTCCTAGGACTTTCAGACCCTCGCGAATGCCATAAGGAGGATCGCATATAATCCCATCCAAGAACTGCAGATTACGTAGTGGAGTATTGGTCAAATCTGAGGCGAAGACGTCCATAAATTTACTTTCAAGACCATATTGCTTTAAGTTAGCAACCAGGCCAATAGACTTAAGCCTGCCGCGGAAGCTTCTCCTATCGATATCAGAGCCTAGCGTCATCGCACCAAAATGCGCAGCAGCCACACAGAAGCTCCCGGTTCCCACAAATGGGTCGTAGAATAACTTCCCCGGCGCCGCAAGTGCCATGTTGGCCGTGACTAGACTTAGTTCGGCCTCGAACGAGGTTGTGCCGATATAGCATCGCTTTTTAAGATCATAATCATTCATGAGCTCCCGACTACCATGCGCTAGCCAACGACCGAAGTAGATCTTTTGGGGCTCCAGCGGCTCCATGGTCGCACGGGGAGTGAAAGGCCTCGGCGCCTTGGCATCGAAGAACTCCTCAAGAATCCAGAAGTCCTCATCGGGGTTTTTCAGGCGGATAGCGCCCTCCAAGCCGAGATATGCAAAGGACTTGATGATGTCTTGTTTCTGGCGCTGGCTTCGCTTGCTCGTGAATCCATCCATGGTGAAACGGAAGGAAACATTCCGATAGGCTTCCCAAAGTCCCTGAGTCCGCCTTCGGACATCGGCATGGAGTTCCGAGTAGTCATTGCCTCTGCCCCAGAGCTCACAGATGTCTCTAGCTAGGATACTGCGGTTGAGAAGAGCACGCGCAGCAGCCTCATTTGGCAGCTTGACAATGCAATAAGGTGACTAGCGCACATGTAGGGTTCAGTAATGAATGGTTACTAGTAAGGAAAACAATGTCGTTGTGCATAGGTACGGATCCAAACGCTAGGACCGGCCTCAAATTCGGCCATGAATATATATATATATACTCGGGTAGTTCAAGTAGTAGATAGAATAAGGGATGAAAACCATTATTACCGGGGCCACTGAAATGTACTTAACGATGCTTGGAGAAGGGGGAAGATCACGCAGTACATACATGCTTATCATAGAGAAGAAACTCAACATCAATACCAGCGAGCGTCGCTAACGCCTCGATCTCTGGCCGTCGGAACGTCTCATGAGTTTGCGCAAATCGGATGAGGAATTCCATAAACAACACGGCGAACAATCCGAGGTACGGGTAGTTCGAAAACAATTTGCAGAAGTTCGCGCTTTCCTCAATTCAGAGCCTTGGGGACTTCGTTGTGGTGGTTGACCTACCTAAAGTGTTAATAGAAAGGTATAACAATAATAGTATCATAATAGGTGGTGGTGAGTGAGCTCTCGATTCATTTCTCACGAATTATTATTTTAGCCCTATATAGAGTAGTGTTTACTCCATCTAGAGGACTTGTTATATTCAAGTCAGTATTAGCGTCTCGGCGCTCCTGAGAATTCCGATTAATGTACCCGGGAATGTATATCCTATATAGGCTACGCATTACCATTACCCCCCCCTGGGATGAGTCATGACCTATAGCTTCACCAAACAGCAAAGCTTCCTAGTCTCACCCCTCTTAGAACCGGTACCATTCTTCCATTGAATGTAATAGTTACTATCATGGTATGTACATGTGTACTTTAGTAGTAGATCCGGGGCTTGAAATTTCACGGATCGAATACGGATAACGCGCTCGACGCGCGTAGTTATATCCGTGGATTCATGGATACAGCACGCGGTTCCTAGAGAGGAAGAATATCATATAGTTATCATATAATCATATAATATAATAGAATACATGATAGCACCCTTTCTGTAGCCGCCAGTGTAGTGGTATACCCTATATGATACTGTGATAGCCTCATCAAAGTCACTCTGCAGCTAAAAATGCGTGGAGTTTCTCGTTGCTGTCTTTTGAGGTTCAACGGACCTAAGGTTGTAAACAGAATCTCCAGGATCTGGAGAACTGGAGAAGAAGTGACATGATCGATGGAAGAGGTTTGTTTGATACTATTAAAGACTTTTCTGCAGACTGGGTCTTCTGGATCGGCTTTGATTTATCATCGATCACTACTGCCATTCAGGGCCTACCTAGCCAGCGTCCACCGTATTTTGTCAATGAGGGCGAATGAAAGAGATCAGTTATGCCAGTAAGAGTGTGCAATGTAAGTAAGCGGTAGCTATTCTAACGAGGAGACTAATATAAAGCTTAGTAAAGGGCAAGCCTAAAAAGGGCCCTACGTGAAATACTGTTAGTAATATCATCACCTACAAAATCGAACGAACTCTTTTATCAAAGCTACAGATTTACATGCATCACAAGAATAATTAAAAAAAAAGAAAAAGAAAAAGAAAAAGAAAATAAATGAACCGAAATTTAATATACATATAAATCTTTCTGCTAGATCTCTTCCTTCAACCACTCTCGACCAGTTTAGAAATCTGGGGCGGTTGCGACATTATTATACATATGAGGGCAGGGGTATCAATTACCGGTTTTGAGAACTGAATCTGCCTTTTGTCGATTAAATTCCCGACGCCAGACACGTAAAAAGCTTAGGAATGCCAGAACACCAAATTATGCACTTACGACCCTAAAAATATATCGTGACTTGTATCCTTCTTGCTCCAAAGCCTCTACTTTCTCGTCGTCAGGTATCATGTCATGCTTCAAATCCCAGCCCGCTCGACGGCAGAGCTCGGATATTATCACATCACAATCTCCTAGCAGGTCTATATCAAAGCTGATATGCGAAACGGGCTATAAGGGGCATCAGTTCTATTAATAGTAATAACGGTCATAGAGGCAGGAAGCAAGCAGTGACTTACAGTGCGAGAGATGTATATTTGAGGAACGTTTCGAGGTAGGATGCCAGGAACGTCCGCAACAGGAGCCACTTTAAGTGAAGTCCCAATGACGATAACTAGATCCGCTAGATCACGGTCATGGTCGATCAAACGACGACCAAACTCGTCGGGAAGATCTTCTCCGAAGAAAGTGATGTCTGGCTACTTTGGGTCAGAAATGGATTAACTGCTGAGTGAACCCGACCGACCTTCATAATACCTGGGCTAGGAATATCGTACTCTTCATCGGAGCTGTCTTCGTTGTATCTGTTACGGCTTTTTGGAACGCCGTTCGAACTGCGTTTACGCTTTAAGCCTTGCGGCCTCTGAGCAAGACGTCGTTTACATGATTCACAATCAGGTACTTTGCCTTGCTTGATAGTCTCAAAGATCCTATCCCCAAGTACCTTATGATTACATTTGATGCACGTAGCTGTAGCAAAGGATCCGTGACATTGGATGATTTTTTCGGGTATTACACCTGCATTAGCTTCAATGTTATCGATATTTTGTGTATAGTTCGTGAGCAGCTTCCCTTTATCCTGCAGGAGACGAATAAAAGCGTGGGTAGGGGAAAATTTTTTCTCGGTCGGAAGGATATCTTTAGCGACAGAGAAAAATATACTAGGGTCCTCGTGAAAGACGTGAATATCGAAGACTTCCTGAGGATCGCTCAGACCGAGGTGCTCAAGTTTCGAATATAATCCCGTATCTTTTGAACGGAAATCGGGTATCCCAAGGCTGGTAGAAATCTATACGAATTCATTAGGAAGGACGGTCGGTAACAGCGGCGCAGGCAGAACATACACCAGCACCGGTGAGGACGATGATGTTGGTAGCCTTCTGCAGCAGCTTAACAGCGTCCTCGATGGTATTGTACTCCTCTAGTTTCTGGCGCTTCGAAAATTCGCGGGATATCCCAATGGCTAATAGAGGCTGATAGGCGGAATCGGGTGCGTCTTCGAGGAAAGCGGGAGGCACGATCCCGAAAGCGGTGCAAAGCTTCTTTGCTGTTATGATTCCCTGACCAATTGTTTCTGCAACGAAGGCCGCTTTTCCAATCTCATGAAGACGCTTACGGTAGACGATCGCTTCATTAAGGGTACAGGTTTCGGGAACTATAAGTGGTTAGTACATAGAAGTGGAACACGGCCTGTACTCATACCTCGACCAAGTTGCTCATCGCGTATGGGCTGCAGAGCATCCTCATAAAGAGACTCGGTCTCCCACTGTTCTTCTGACCTATCACTGGGCGTTTCGTCATCTGGTGCCGATTCTAGCGACAGTAATCTCTCGGGGCTCACACGCCCCCCTTGATGATCCCTAAAAACCGCTTCTACCCCGAGGTCCACCACCGGCTTCCTCAGTGACGAGCTACCGCTATTTGGAGCCGGTACGAGGTCCATAGATTATTGCCGAAGGGGGAAACAAGGACACTTCCAGCGCCAATATAGCAATGATGGCTGCTCACGTTCGTTGCATTTTCGATTTTCTTGACGCGTTTCGTACAAAGTCACGGCACGTGACCGCTCCTACCCGGCTTCTGGCCAATGATATCGCAGTATTTGCGGAGTTCCCGGTATTATATTAGTATATTAGTCAGCGTTAGTTAGCGATGTTCGGGGCCTCAGGCTGCTCTTTCCGCGCTTACACTGCAGCGTATGAAAGGCCTCACGTAAGCGAAGCGCTATACCAATTTCGGAAGCCTATAGTAAATCATATGACGCATCCGAAAAACCAATAAGCTTGTCCTTGTCCCCTGACACATATGATAGCATACTTGATCGGACAGCGAAGGTAGCGAATAAGGTGTTGAACAGCTAGCCAGGTGAACTTTTTGAGGCTCGCTTAGGTGTTGACTTATTTGCATATCAATTTGAGTACCGATCGCTAAGAAACTAGCTTTCCCTATAATTTCTCGGTATCGGGTGTGTTCTTTGCGCTTAAGCCTGTGACGATTCATCGTTAAGGTTAATAAGGCTAGTAGTTTGTAGTCCAGTCCAGCCTACCGAATTCGTTTACAATCGATTGAGCATATGCTTCTCAGTACTGAGTGGCTTATCTAATAGTACCTATGTAGGTAGGAATTTTCGGTGAAGGTTGGAGCAGGATTTTATGGGCTCGCCTGCAATCCTTCATATCATGGAAACTCTGGAGAGAATCTTCGATGTTCTCGATTTCCTTGGAGCTTTTACCAAAAACTAGGATATCATCAACATAAGTTGCAATGATGACCCCTTGATCGTTGAAAAAAACACCGGGATATGCAGTACTCTGCCGGAAACCTTTGCAACCCTTTGTTGCCATAGGCGTCCGGACTGCTTAAGCCCGTACAAGGATCTGCGAAGTTCACAAACCTGATCTAGCTCGTCACTGTTACTAGGTGTAACACCTTGCGAGGAATTCAATGAATATTTGCTTGTCAAGTCTCGAGCCAACATATGAGGTATGTCTTTAGCTACCATATCACATCTCTGTTATCTGTTATCCTTGCTAATATTGACGCAGGAGTATGAGTGGGGAGAATTATGGATTGTCCCATCTCCCAAAACGCGCGGATGACGAGTCTTTCTCTCGCCTTCAAGGGGTCGACCTGTGACCAAAATGGCCTTATATTATCATACCGCCTGCATATTGAAAATCGACTACGCCGTCGCTCATGGGAGTATCTCTTGCCGCCTAGTGAAAAACAACCCGTTTACTCATTAGGACTGAATGAATACAATCGGAGGTCAAACCCCCAAGCCTTAGAAAACTTGTGATTCCACTGCTTCCAGCCTTTCGGAAATAAGGCGTTATTGAATCGGGGCCTCAAAAGACTCACATTCCAACTGCTTGAATTTCTTCTACACCTATAGGCGATAAATCGCCCCCAATAGTCAAAAGGAGGTTTACAAATTCCAACACTTTCCATTCCGAAAAGGAAGCCCGTTAGCGGAAGTGATGTAAGATCTGCTGTTATGTAATCTTAATCACATGTTCATGTGATAGTGATGTCTTGTATGGATAATTTCTACGATACGAAAAGACTTGAGTAACGATCCAAAACGGACTCTCAGCTAAGGAGGCGCATCAATGGTTGCAGCGGTTTTTAGGTATCATACTTTTCATGATAGGCTTCGGGTATACCGGCATGTATACTGGCAGGCCTGTGACTCGAAGTCTTCCCCGGAAGGGCCTTTTATCACATGAGTTTCATATATACTACTATATAGTATAGGAGATATGATATGGCGTGTTCTTGAATTATCGAAATGAATTGTTTTATTCTATATCTTTGTTTTTATCAGCTTTTTCTTCTCTAGTGAAAGTATTGTCCTGTTATATATAAATGAAACCTGTCTTCAAGATTCTCGGTTATGACATGACTATTAAATCTATTCCACACCCAACGTTTGATTTATCGGGGTTTAAGGAGCCAAAAGGCATAAGAGATATATAGCAGTGCTAGAACACAGCAGGCGCCCCTTTCGAAAATTATTTCACGTTGTAAATAAGGTTGAAAGAAAGGCTTTCCCGGTTTTTGACGTCAAAACCAGCAAGCTGGGATTTTTGCCAGAAAATGTGTTGACCAACTCATTTAAGAACCAAGGAGACCTCACTATCGCACCGATGCGGAGATGCTTGCAATCATGTTGACCTTTTAGCAATAATGGCGACACTTTGGAAGAGAGTTGGCACCCTGATTATTGCTAGGTACAGCTTGCCGCTTTTTCTCACTCGGATTAGTTATTTTAGCTTAGAAGTCATTATATCATACACAAGAATGATAGTATCGTAAATCACTTATTATTATTATCTAGGTAGGTATAGACGTTACTAGTAGTCTTCTAATACCATAATATATTACAATTCGGTTAGCGGAAGTCATGAGACAAAAAGTTACATGACCCATAAACCGCAAAAACCACGAAATATCAAACCTGCTACTATAACCCATGGATAGCCCTCACGCCATCATACCTACCAAATCAAAAGCCTCAAAGCGCTAGCATTCTAATGAGATGCATCGTTTAGTATTTAAATTGCATGATCGAGAGTTTCCTGCCTCTCAAGCTGCTGCTACACTCGATCTCCCCCGCAGCACTGTATATCGCCTTCTTGGAAGCCGCAAAAAACAGCAGGAACGTATCGAAAAGCCCTCAAAGCGGCCAGGGCGAAAGTCCAAGCTTACTAGAAGAGGGGAACGCGCTTTACTTCTTCACGTGAACAGCAACCCCCAAGATACGTGGGCTGCACTTGCAACACCTTCTAAATCGGGACAACAGCTTGACCTGACCACTGTGCGGAGGTATCCGAGAAAACAATGAGCTCTACGCATTTAAACCTCGACGGAAGCCATTCCTTAGCGACAACAAAGGCGAGCTCGATTAAAATAGGCCAAAGAACACCTTAGTTGGAGCAT
The DNA here is from genome assembly GCA_019804575.2 of Pseudotulostoma volvatum. Classification (NCBI taxonomy): domain Eukaryota; kingdom Fungi; phylum Ascomycota; class Eurotiomycetes; order Eurotiales; family Elaphomycetaceae; genus Pseudotulostoma; species Pseudotulostoma volvatum. The sequence continues at coordinate 33,492 of JAHQZX020005426.1, forward strand.
TGATGACTGGCGTTGCACAGTCTTTTCGGATGAGAGCACGTTTGAGCTTGAGCTTCATACCCTGACGACATACGTGAAGCGGAAAAGGAGTGATGCTCTCAAGTCGCAGTACCTCATGCCTACCTTCAAGTCTGGACGCACCACAGTCAGCGTTTGGGGTTGTATTGTCTACACCTACAAGGGCAAACCAGTTATTCTGCCGGCGAACACCCACATGAATAGTATGATCTATTCCAATAAGATATTGACTGACTACGGGCACCCCATGTACTAGTAAGTCATGGAGCAGTATGGGGATGCTATCTAGCAAGATGATGGCGCAAGATATCATGCCTCGAAGATGATTGAAAGTTGGCGAAAATCGATGGGAATGGTACGTATGGAATGGCCCGCTCAATCCCCCGACCTTAATCCTATCGAGAACATATGGCATCTTATCAAGATCGCCATATGCAAAAGACGACACAGAATTCATTCGGCGGCTGAACCGGGGGAGGTTATCTAGGAAGAGTGGGATGCAATCGACCTTAAGGTGATCCAGAAAATTATCCGTACGATGAGAAATAGATGTTGGGCTGTCATCGCCGCGAAGGGGACATACCAAATGCTAGTGACTATGTACATAGAATCCAGAAGCTACTGCTTGCACGTTACAGTATATGAATTTTATAGGCTATTAGAAACCGAGTTATGCCCATTTAAAAGGAGAGCGGGGCATCACCAAGAATTTTAGTCGATTATCATGACTTCCGCTAACCAATTGTACGTTCACATTATTATGAGCTAACATCAGTTTTCCCGGTGAGGTCATTAACTATAATGTATATAACCACCTAATCCCGTGATCAGAGTTCCGTGTATGAAAAGATTTTCTAGTAACTATGATAGCTAGTAGGGGAGTATGCATGTAACTATACGATATGAGGAAAGAGCACGGTATCTCCTAGAAAAGCAATATTGGTCATTAACAGAATTTTTCAGGGTCTATGAGCTGACTCCCGCCTCTCATGTATATAGGAACATACGTAGACGCACACCAAGATAGGAAAAAAGATTATCATCATCTCTAACATTTCGATCAGAACTTTCTAACAGGGTCCTACGACCTCACAAAAAACATACATTTCCATGAGTACTATGAACAAAGTGTGGCACCGACATATTCCCAGCAGAGGAAAAACTGTTGGTTTCTGACGCTCGTCGTTTTCTCATGAGTGAAAGCTGGGTGGCCTTGTTGTTCCATGGAGGGAGGTTTTGATGACGAACATAGGATAGTATAACCATCTTTGCTTTCGACCGCTTCTCTCCCAAGGGCATTGCAAGTTAGGGCAAACCAGGCATGTTTCCGGGCAGACCGTTCACGGCTGTCGAGCAGCAATACTCGACGAGCAACGGTCAGTAAATTTGAATCAAAAACCGCTCTTTAAGGGAATGGGGATGGGGTTTCATTGGAAGCGATTTCTGAGAGATAATCTAACGCAAGGAAAGGAAGGGTGAGGGGTTCCTTACAGCAAGGAGATGAAAAGGTTCATGATCCATTGGGACGGTAGCATCCCGTGCCATTTCAGGCTCATAAGTCCTGACGATTTCGCAAGATCACTGGATGGCACAGCATAGCGACTTAGATATGGATCAATAATGTCCGTGGCGGAGATTCGAGGCGAGCCGAGTGAAACTAGAGCAAGCCATTCAGCGAGATCGTTGCAATGTTCTTGTATGTCTTCTTGAACAGCTGTAGCCACAACGCTTTCAACGTCCAACGACGGGATTAGGACGTTATTATGAACAACCTGCAGTGGGGGGCAGTCGATTTTTTGGGGATAATGCTGCCTAAGTGGCGTATCTAAAATTGAGTTCAGTGAGGCTGTTGCATCGAAATGAATGTACCGGTTTTCTTCTACCTTGATCACTAAGGCTCGGCCCTGATGCTAGATCATAAAATAACCAGGTGACAGAATCGGTTAAGACCTTCTTGAAAGCCCACACAATTCTCTCGAAGCCCCTCTTTCCGTGGAGCATTGATGGCGCTCGCAGGTCAATCTCGACGGCTGACGAGTGAAGTCAGATGAGAAGAGCTGAAATGAATGGATCTTTGACACACCGAATCTTTCTTTGGCATGCTTCCGACCGCCACTGCGAATAGGCTTGCCAGCCAGACCAGTTCGTTCGTACCTGTCCTTACCGAGCTCTAGCATCAGAATTCCTATGCAGTCGTAAAGAGTGGCGTCAGCATAGAAACTATGATCTTCGATCACAGGAGGAAATAGGCAGCGTGTAAGGTGTAAAATTTTGACAGACCGTTTCGGAGCGAGAACACCTCGTCAACTCCAGCGCAACCCTCCGAGATCATCAGAATGTCTCCTATTCCGGTCGTTAGACATAAGTTCGGAGACTAGCGCGAGCATACGGTGAGACTGAATAGAAATATGAACATTATCGTTAGGATAGAACTTAAGTACATGAATAGCTAGAGAGAAAACATCTGAAGAATTTTCTTTCTTTTTTCTTCAAAGATGAGAGAGGGTCAGGTAAACGATTCAATGGATGGCGAGAGAAGCCAATCGAGGTCGTACCAGCTTTGATATATACGTTAAAGAAATTCTCCTCGAGTAAGGAGGCAAGGGGCATTATGACTTTAAGATATTGAGGGTTCTTAACCTTGGATTCAATTACGCTCCACAAAATGGGATATAATTCTTCTGGAAAGATTAATTCTGCCTGTTGGAAGATGGATTAGAAGGCGTCAAGTAAGTGTGAATTGAATAGCAAGAGCACCACAAATATTAGTAGCGAGAAAGACTATTTAAATGCCTGGGGAGGCGAAATTACCGTATGCAACACTGGATGGTTGAGGATTGCGGAGAACGGTGACTTCCTCCTAGGTGGCTGCTTGGGGTCGACGAAGACAGGGAGCTGGCCGATGGTGGTGTAGCATTTCTCATGTTGTGACGCCTCGTCCGAAAAGTCCAACATGGTCGCAATGGAAATGAAGATTCCTTTGTTGTGCTTGAAGCGGGCTTAATGAATCCCCACGGGTCGGTCCTGATCATCGAAGGTGAGGTAGTGTTGTTGTAACTATATCACATACATTGTTAGTTAGTAGGTACTCTTGCAGCTGCAGTGACGCTGTATGGCATGCCTACAGCGCGTCTAGCACATAATATATTCTAAAAGATGATACATTCCATAGTCATGCACTTATATATCTTATTCGAGATAGGTTCATGGGTCCGAGTTCACCTTCATCGATCGAGATGCGAGCTTACATAACTAGGTAACTATCGATCCTTATTACACTAGTAGTATTATTACTATAGTACGGAAAATAATGAATAGGGACATACATATATACTTACTACTAGTAGTACAGATAGGTACCGCCCATACCTCATGCTTAGATACTTAGGTATTATACGGACCTCGATTGTAATAGTACTGAACACGCCTTACTCCGAAAAAAAAGTACGTACGGTACTGTCGAGTCAAGAGGATCGAAAGATGGCTGGCTGGCTGCATGCTCTAACTAGTAAGGTAGTTTAGGCTGTTTAAAACACTGATTCGATACATGACACATTCACTCTGGTTGAATGGTCAAAGTGAATGATGAGAGCCTCGCATCCCTACTGCCCATATGCAATGTTACGGTGATGTACTGAAGCGACTTGCTGAGGTTGTAAGATTAGGCCTCTTGTCGAAGTGAAAGGAGGAGCGAAGAAGTGAAGGAAAAGGATAATGACTCAAATGACGACTTATTATTATTATTATATATATACTTACTATGATATCACACTCATTGCCCATCCCTGAGTATCATGAGGACTAGCATCCGGCTGAAACAACAGATGAAATTGGTTGGGAATTTACCAGAAGTCATGTCATAAATAAAATCGTACGCGCCAGACGATTCGTACCATCTTGAATCCCTATTCACGCAAAGCTCCGAGTTAGAGTGATAGAGGTAGGACTCCCGCGACAAGAATGACTCGAACGGGGCCGGTTCTACCTCAAGCGCAGCTGGAGGATACATATGAAGACAACTGCCAGCTGGTTGTATCACTCTACCGATTGAATGCCAATAATCATGGTCACGAGCATAACAACAACTATCTTGGAATTAACAACGCGGTAAATGGGAAGCCATGGTCGAGATCGCAGGCTTTCCCTTTCGACTCGGTTGAAGAAGAAGGAGAGGCAGACGACAAAGAGATCTTCAAGAACAGCCAGTCGGACAAAAAACCAAAGGACCAGGGACAGCCGCCTTTCCTCTTCTCCGCAGCGCAACAACCACAGCAGCACACGTTGACGACTCCCCCGAACCAGCCATTCACTATGCCTTCGACTCCTCCTCGTCGACTAGTGCCTAAAGATCGATTTGCATACGTCTTTGGAACTCTCAAGACACAAACTTATCATGATCCTGCCGCGCGGGGACCTGGATCTCATAAGTACGTGCTGTTGAACCGCTTTGTTCCACCAAGAGACGCCTCAAGGTCTCGTCCTCCTTCCCGCTGTTACGATATGCTGTTCTTTGCTTCCCGGATTCTAAAGATGGGGGTAGATTGAGAAGGAACATTCGATGATTGACTCAACTTCCCTTCTCCTAGCATTCGTACCCTCGCTTGGAACACCACCGGCCAGCTGATAGCAACCGGGTCAACGGATCGCACGTTGCGGATCTGGAACCCGGAACGCGCGAATGTGAAGTACTCAACCGAACTGCGCGGCCATTCGGCAGGCATCGAGAAAGTCCTCTTCAATCCGGTCCGGGATTCGGAACTCGCGAGCTGTTCAAGCGACGGCACCGTCCGGTTCTGGGATGTACGCTCCAAAACCTGTGTGAGCCGACTTGATGTTGGCGGGGAGGCCTTCACCATGACCTGGTCGGCCGATGGGAGCGTCGTCGTCGTGGGCAGAATGGTGACACGATTCTTTGTTTTTGGCACCCCCTCCCTTTCCCCGCAAATGAAGTAACAACCTTACTAATTCGATATCTGTGTGATATCTAGGATGATACATTAATCCCCATCTCCATTGAAAGCCCGTCGACACCGTCTATCCTCACGAATGGCACCACTAGTCCTAACATAGCAGATGCTTCCGCCATCGCTTATACGAACCTCGAGCCACATCCGCAACCGGTCCAGACGAACGCGACCGCGTTTTCAGACCACGTTCCTACGCCTTCTGCGCCGGAGCTCCATCTTCTGGTCACGACTGGAGATGGCACGGTCAAAATGCTTTCCTACCCGTCCTTTAACTTACTCCACACGCTACATGCACACGCCTCCGCATGTCTCTCCCTGGCCCTCTCCCCCGCAAACCGCTACCTTGCGATAGGCGGCAGCGATGCGTTGATCTCCCTATGGGACACGACGGACTGGATCTGCCGACGAACAGTCTCTAGCGGTAACGGGGGCGCTGTCCGTGGTGTCAGCTGGAGCTTCGACGGACGATTTCTCTGCGGCGCTTGCGATGAGTTAGGCTGCGGTGGGGGTGGCCTAGAAATCTTCCACGCGGAAACGGGCGAAAACGTCTATACAGTTCCTACGGGCGGTGGAAGCGGGGTTGGTATCCCTGCAGTGGCGTGGCACCCATCTCGATACTGGCTTGCCTATTCGATTACAGCAGACGGACCGACGGGTAATCCGGGACTGAAGATTGTGGGAGCAGCTGGTGGAGGACTGTAAAACTTGGTACCAGTTCAGATCAGCTCCTGTCCCCTTATCCCCTTTGTTTGTGCTACATACACTCGCATATTACCGGCCTGTTTTGAAAGCGTCGAGCCCTAATAAGCATCACCCGATGACGAAAAAGGGCGTACAACAATTGATTGAGCCAACCGGTTTGAGAGGCCTCTGTCGAAAGTCCATCCCACGATTCCTACCCAAGTACATATGTAAAATACAATAATCATTATCCTACAAGCCGTCACGAAATCTAATGCATTCCAACCAACACAATCTATGAAACGAATAATATAAAGTTATATATATATATTTTTGGTTTTTATTTAGTTCCTTTAATTTTAAAGAAACAAGTGGTATCAATTAGCCGGGGCCCTAATATGTATTGTATGTGTACCTCTCATAGTTTGTACCCATCCGAAGAAATATGATACGAAGAAAAATTTCCATAATGTCGAAGAAAACCCGATGAGTTACGTGAAGAGTCCCCAAGCGATCGAACCCACTTCGCTGCCTCATTGGACCGAGGCGATAAAACACTGCCGCCGCAACCAAAAGAGGGACCAAAAAGAGAAAGAAAAAAAACCTGAGCGTACCCTTTTCCTCAAGTTCGCGAGTGAATGAGACCATCCAAGATCCACAGAGGAAAATTGAGAGAGCTAGTTATACACGTACCATGTCAATTATATATATTTCAACATCGGATTTCTCGCTGCGGGAGAGAAATGAGTGGGAAGCTTGGAAGCGGAGGGTTTGTACAACGACGCGTGCATGCACTATCATAGGCCCAGCTGATACCACAACACGAAGTGGGAATGAATATGCATGATCGCCAGTAAAAGGACGGCATTTTCATTTATTCTTCCCCTGGGCTTTTCTCCAAGTGGTGGGTGAAAATGGCACCGTTGGACAAATAACATTGCTCAGGTGCGCCAGCTCTCCCAGCTTCTGTTCTCGAGAATTTGTGCCCACTGGCTGTCACTGAAAGTGTCCATGTCGGATCGGACTATTGTGTTCACATTTTCAATGAAAGGATGGCTGGTTTGGTATTCCCACCCAGCGGTCATGGCAAATGTAGCCTCCATCGAGGCGGGATCTTGGGGCGCCCCGGTGCTTGTGGAAAGGTATTGATCGAAAGACGTCATGCTGGTTGAGAGGTTCTCAATTTTCGGGTTTAAAATAGCTATGGAAGCAGCTGCAAATTCACAGGAGGATCCTTGGTCGTTACATGTTTGCTGCGACTGCGGTAAAGACTGATCTAGTTTCGGAGGAGTGAAGGAAGCATTTGAGGATGAATTCATGGTTGCCGGAGAAGCGTTATCGGACGCCGAAATGTGGTGGTCACTGACACTGATGTCGGGCGAGAGTTCGTCCATAGTTGCCCACATCCCACTTTCGTCAGTCCTAGGACTTAGTTTATCCGATGACGAAGATAATCCATGTGAGATACAAGGGTGGCCTCGACTATTACATGTACTTGGTCTCTGGCTCTCTGATTGCTTCTGCCTGTTCGGCAGCCGTGGGAGAATCTGCTGGCCTGGCTGTCCATTATAAGAGGACTCAGATGTTTCAAAACATGTTTTGTTTCGCAATGGGCTTTCTACGACAACGCCCGCCGACTGAGATTGACGAAAGGCAAGCAAAGGAGTGCATTCGGCATTATCGTGCCGAGAAATAGCCTAATGATAAATTGTCAAGACCCGTGGTGGCCATTCGCGCCCGATGGGGATGTACTCACTATTGGGTAGCTCAGGTCACTGGAGACACAGCTTGGAATGACAATCCCCGTTTCTTGCAATTCGACGTCTAATTGATTAAGGAATGACTCAGTTACAAGACTAAAAGACTTGAGGACCCCCAAAGCACCGAGGATGAATTGTAGGGATGATCGGATCATTTGATCATCAGGATCAGCCTTAAGAAACTCCACGAAGACACGTGCCCCGGCAAAAAGACAGAAAGAAGTATAAGGGTTGACCTGTGGTATGTTAGTTTATCAAGAGGGAATGGGCTTGATTGATATTCAACCTACTCTAGATAGGTCCGTGTGACTAATCATTCTCATTATTTTGGCGATCTGATTCGCGGCGACAATACACCGAGCCTTGCTGTCCTCCAAGACTTGAGACGATACCCGACTCTTTTTTGCTTTGACGATTGCGGCTTGATGTAGACAAATTGTTGACGTATGAATACCCATATTGCAAAAGACGGTATTGGGGTCATTTATTGCTTGGGGTAGCCGAAGATGAATGGGAAGTGACGTAGAAATAAAGCGGAGAATATGAGCATAGTTTCTGTGACGTTTCCAAAAATCGCCGTTAAGATCGTGGTCGTTTTCCTGCGGACTTGGACGATGTAGATGTGTGAGGTTCCGGCCGAAGAGGCAAGCCACCAATATAACACCGGCGACGGGGGTGAGATTCGCAATTCCTTTGCTGGCAAGAGTCTCAGAGAGAGACTGCGTCTGTTGCGGGTTGCTGTTGACAAATGCTTCTTCGTTGGCAGGCAAGTTTGTTGAAATCTACAGCTGACAGTCAGCGGCTGATGGGGAGTTTTCGCCACACGCCGCTTGAAAGACTTACATCTCTCTCATCAAATAGCATGGCCCAACCAGTCCCCATACTAGCGTATCGGTCCTGACAGAAAGCCATCCAAAATGTTCGCCTTCTCTCTTCTCTGTCAGTCCAATCTCGAGGCGACGGTACACATTGCTTGGTGTCAAGGCCCGCACAATCGAGGCGATCCATGCCCATCATCTGTGCAAGCCTTGCAGCTTTCCCAGTGCTAATCCAAGCTCGGGGGAAGTGCATCACCTTGAATTCATACAAGGAGACAAGCAACCAGCACTGGCAATGGGCCACACTGATGGCAGCCTCTCCATGACCCTTCACTTCATCCATCTGAGCATACTTACGTGCTCGCGCGTAAAAGTGGTCTTGTAAGAAAGAGTATTTACTGCTTGCGTGGGCTGCCAAGCACCAAATAATATACCGTAGGCATATCGGAGGCCTCATGTTTGGGGCCAAATTCACGGCAGCGAGGTATCGAGGGCGATGTATCATTGGTATAGTCGGATATATCGTTTCGAAAAATATTTGGTGTCTAGCAGATATCAGTTAGAAGCCCAATTCCCCCATAAAATACTCAAGCACACACAACTCATCAATGACATCTTGAGTCGGCAATGGCTCCTCCAGCCCGAGGCTGATCATCTCCCAAGAGAATTCACCATCAAATCCCAAGTGCGGATCTGGCACCCTACGATGGGGGTGCGTAAAGATCCCAGGTAGAGGGTCGAGGTTATCTTCCAGATTGCTCGAAAGTGGTGAAATATCTGGAATAGCCTGGACTAGGTCATTCGAGGTTGAAGTAGTGAATGCATTATTGCATTGTTGCTGCGATGTTGCGTTCCGTAGGATTTCCGGCTCTTGACTTTTCAAGAGGGTTTCGACCTGCGCTGTGGGAGGAAGACGTCAGCAATAGTGAAACCTTCACTTTCGCGAGGCAATAAATGAAATAAGATACACGAGCAGTTAGAACATGGCGCACCTAATCGAGCCTCTAGCTGCTTCACATATCCCCGCTTTGGGCCACTCTTCTTGCGCACCTCATCGTAGGCGCAGTTATGTCCCAATCTGGCACAGGTGCCACAACTTGGTTTCTTGCCGTCACATCGCAACTTTCTTTTCCTGCAGACGACGCATGCAATGCGCTTTGGGCGAGGAATATAGTTGTTGTCGTCTGCAGTTTGGGAGTTTGGATTACTGGAAGTTCCGCCAGCATCGCCGACTCCATTTCGCGATCGCGGCGCATCTTGTACCGGGTTCTGCTGGTGCAAATTAAAGAAGTAGCTCTCATTTTGATCGGCCATGGCCTATGGAGACGAGACCGGTTGAGCCAGATCAACGAATAAGGTGACTTAGATTTCTGTTCACGAAGGCGGGGTCTATCATGGGGAATCGATCTGGTGTTTTTCGGGTCAAGAGGTGGTCGGGATGATACTCTAACACTGAAAGCGCAGGGGCACCTTTACGGTTAGAGCAGGGAAGGGATGGAAGGATGAAAAGTAACCATCCTTTTTTGATTACACATGCGGTTACCTATGATGCCGCGTTTGATAAGTAAACTATACGGTGCCCTTTCATTTTCTTTGTTGAGAAGTTACCTACCTAAAGGTACCAAGGATTGTAGTTGCCTAAGGAACCTTCCGGGGACTACTACTAACCAAGTACATATTGACTTCCAGAGCTCGCCATGATTTTATTTATAACTAGGTATGTATAGCTTCGCTTCGGCTTTCCTTGATAATGCTTGTATCTTTACTCTCTTTATTACTACATATCATCTCATAGTATGATACTTCTATACTTCCCTACATACCTATCATATCCAATTTAAGTTTCGTGTCCATGCATGTAGATAAAAAAAGAAAATGGCGCAAGGCATTCCTATCATATGGAAATGTAATAAATGGTTGACCAATCAATCGTACCTAACACGGACCAATGTATATGTACAGTATACCAATGTCCACATAAGTACCTGATCTCCGAAAATCTATATATACATATATACATATACAACTATAATACTACATACATTAATAGCATATAACTGAGATCGGAAAGAGATTGTCACAAGGTGTCATACTCTGTATCCATAAGTACGTACCGAGTTTTGGCTTGAAAAGATGACTTTTATCGATGTCAACAGGAAGAACATAGAATGTATATCGCTGCTTGCTTCCGGAAACAACCCTTCCGATAACAAGAGATCATATTGGTATACATACCTAAATACAGGATTATCTTGATGGAATTGGTAAGATGAATCAACCTATGCGCTTCTGACACCTTTCGGAGTTAAGCAAAGGGAGATCAAGAAGCGCAGAGTATGTGCTTATCCATTTGATAGGCACCTGATAAGGGCTAACTCTTTTAGTCTCCATTCATCATGTTTTGATAACTAGTTCTTGGGTTATGAGAAGTGATTTGCTGCATTGGCAGCTAAGTCTGGGTCGATATGGTAGGCTGTAAAGAGCGTCAATCAGGAAATGTTTTGCTACATTGTTTGCAAGGATAGTCTTCGAGAACCCGGAGCGCTTGAGATAGGGATACTAATGACGAGGTAAGAAGTGAGATCGGATTGATAATTTCCCCAAGCCGTATTCAGGTATAATATAGCAACCTATAAACGAACCTATCTGTCTATAGGTTGCATGGCTAGGAGTCCAGGTAGCCGAGATAATGCTTGGAGTTGCCCACTTATGGATCCATCGATATAACCAGAGGCGCATTGGGAAGGCAGGGCGTTTAGTTGTAGCCTCTGCGACGCTTGCCTTGGTTCCTTTCCCGGGGGACAACAACAGCGTTATTGACCCTCCACTTTGGACGAGTCTTGAAGCCTGATTTCGCCTGAAAGGTTCATGTGAGCACAATTGGGTCAAATCAAGGGAACCTATATGGCATAATGAATGAATGGGATGCAGATGAGGCACACATACCGGCATACCCCAAGGGCTTTTCGGGTGAACATTCCCCTTGGATTTACCTCGCCCACCACCATGGGGATGGTCCTTTGCGTTCATGGCTACGCCGCGAACGGTGGGTCTGATGTTTAACCAACGCGCTCGTCCAGCTTTTCCCAGCTGAGCATACTGATAATGCGGGTTGCTAGCAACGCCAATAGTCGCGCAGCAGTCCTTGTGAATGAGTCTGACCTCACCGCTCTGAAGGCGAATGGTGACGTGCTGTATAGTGCGCTCGACCATCTGCCTCTCACGCTGCGTCAGAGGCTTCTTCTCTTCCACAACCCCCTGCCCTTCTACCGCACGGCTTCCAGTTTCCTCAGACTCTTGCTGGTCAGTCCCTTTGGCCACAACAGTAGCGAATGTGCCCGCACTTCGACAAAGTTGTCCGCCTTTTCCGGGACGTAGACCGACATTAAAGATCAAGGTTCCAATGGGAATCATGTGTAGGGGCAAGCAGTTCCCCCGCCAGGCTGTCCTGGCCGCGAGAACACCTGGGTCGATGACCCCTCCCATGCTCTTCCAGAGGTCTTCGGGAATCCCAGACATATAGCTCTCGATGGTGTCACCGGCTCTCATCCCTTCTGCAGCCAGAATATAACTGAGACGGCTGGTCACCTGGCTTTTTAGTAGTGCGATATGAGCCGTCCGTCCAGGGTCATGTTCAATGCGTTCCACCACATGCGGGCCGGGCTCACGCCGCGTAAAGTCGACAATGCGGATTCTCCGCTTATGGCCGCCACCTCGATGTCGAACGGTGACCCTGCCGGTGTTATTCCGACCGCCTTTTGATTGACCTCTTTTGGGAAATGTCAGCTTATGAACTGGTCGTCCCTTCCAGAGATGAGCATTGATTGGCCTCCGTAAGTGCCTGATACCCGGCGTTCGAGGCTTGTAGGTCCGCACAAGCACACCAACTTCATCTCTAGCCGGAGGAGGGGCGAATGCGATGCTAGGGTCGAATGAAGATGAGTTTGGTCCTTCAGGTGAAGGTGTTCTCTCTAGCTGTTGGGAAGCGGTCGAGTAGGCACGGTTCGAGAGAAAGAGGGGGCGCCGGTAGGAGGGTTGTACGCCCCTCAGAAAGATGCGAGACTGGAACATGACCCTCGGTAAGGGAATTGGTTCTAGAGAAGATGTGGATGGCTGACAGTTGCCAGCGATCGCGGGAAGATCATCGACCCAGAATCCCGTTGCTCGAAAAGCAGTATTAATGGCCTAAAAGGACCTGACGTCCTTGACTGTGTTTTTGGTCCAATTGAAATACCTGGTCATCGATGCTCTTCTTTTTCATAAAAATAAGTCGAAAGCTGTGGCTTGGTTGGAAATCGGCATCTCGGGGTTGGGTTTGCTGAAACGAAACTGCGCTCCTTGATGCACGTGACCCATCCAACCCTGAATCCGCGCTGATTGCGGTTTGTCAGTGAATAACTACAATACACCACATCGTCAATTAACAATGGGACGAAACCATCACGAGGGATCAATCAATGAGGTTATTTGAGTTGAACAACTGGAATTCGCCAAACAAGATAGATATATAACTATGACTTCTGTAGCTGATGGTACGTATTCCGATGCTGTATATGTACGAATCTTTCCGATGGGCTGCCTTATCTTATTATTATTATTACTCCCCTCCCGAATCCCGTCCCTACGTGTGCCTCGTGTGTTTTTTTTTTTTTAACAATCCAAATAATAGATACATAGTTATCATAATACTATGATGGTACTGATGGGAACCGCCAACTGCCAACAACGTCCCAGATGGACTCATGTGGGTTGCCCGGCAACGAGACTATTTTGTTCCCCGCCGACGCGTTCCCCTTGCAGAACAAAGACTTGTCTTTGAACTAGTGGGTACTTCGGTATTGTAATAGTACTGGTATTATTACATACCTCCATTCTGAAGGTACCTATATATACGGATAATAGCCAAGAAATCAACCAGTAAGTCGTGGTAGCGATAGAGTACCCGAGAGAGATAAGTTGGATCAGTTACCTGATACCAACCTCACTGCAGTATCATATCATTGGAGTTCTTGCCGGGCTGTCCCGTCTGCTCCACCGCGGTGCAAGTTCTCTTTTTCGTGCTTGGTTCTTCCGCGCCCCGTCCACGACAACATTGACACGGTTACAGAATTCTTTTAAAAGCATCCCTCAATTCACTCCAGTTGTTGTTACCACCGTTCATGATACCCTCCTCCATTTCCTAAGCCCGATCTTCCTACTGAGTCACACCTCTCTGGTCCATCTCATCCTATCGTGGGGTAGCAAATTGACCCCCAAGCGCCACGCTAAGGAGAGAAACCAAACCGGTTTCGCTCACAAGACACGTCGGGCATCCCGTCGCGAGTGTCGGAGCTCTGACTTGACTTCTCTTGTCATTCGAACGATTTCTCGCAACAAGCACAATCTATCTGCTCCTCAATGTCAAGACAGATAGCTCTTTGATGCCGCGTGGTACATGACACGATTGCCTCTCACCGCTATCCCATCACTCCCTGACAACCTTGACTTGGAGAAGTTATACCATCTTTCACGTGGAGTACGTGTTATCTAGTTGTGATTCTCAAGGTTACAGGGGATAATCAACGGCTAACACATTACAACACAGATAGATCCATTGCCCTATATATCTACAGTTTAGCCTCACTTTTCAGCTTCTAACGGCTGACCATCATGCCACTGGTATGCCATAGATTTCCCGGCCCCAGCTCAGATTTATTTCATCACCCACCATCTCTCCTTTTACGATTTTCGTCTTCGTTCATGACTGATTCTAATTAGGCTCGGGGCGTCCACCAACGTGGCACCACAAACGAAAACGATGAGAATGCCCCCACCGCGACGCGTCTTACAAGGGCAAAGACTGTCCTTTCCGATGCCCAGGCACCAACTACCGCTGCAGCAAAGAAGCCTCTTACGACTAAGAAGGCCGCATCAAACACAACCGGTGCTGGCGCTCAGAGAAAGCGCCCAGCACTCGGCGATGTCAGTAATGTGACGAAGACAGAAACCGCTGGTGGTAATGGTGCAAAGAAACCTGCTACGGTCAAGGCGGGCCTCACATCCAAAACTACCGCGCAAGCCGGCGGTGTGCAGAAGCTCTCGCGAACGAATTCATCACGCTCGGCACTGGGTGTTAAAGATAATAACACCAAGAAATCCACAGCGGAAGCGAAACGTCCTGGGAGCGGATCTGGAGTGGTAGGCAGCACTCAGGTGAAGCGAACTTCAAGTCAAAAATCAATCAAAAAGGAGACGGTTCCTCCAGAACATTCAGAACAGCCCCCTCGCAAGAAGATTGAGCTCGAGAAGAAAAGTGCTACGGAAGCACACTCTACTGCCACCGAGGATGGAGAACCGGAACCGGATACTATCAAGGGAGTACCCAACGATACAATTCCCGACCTAGACACACAGGATTTAGATGACCCGCTAATGGCTGCCGAATACGTCGTGGAAATTTTCGATTATTTGAGAGAACTAGAGCTTGATACAGTTCCAAATCCGGACTACATCGATCACCAACCCGAGTTAGAGTGGGAGATGCGTGACATTCTTGTCAACTGGCTCATCGAGGTGCACACGCGCTTCCGTCTCCTACCAGAAACGCTTTTTCTTGCCGTCAACATTATGGACCGCTTCCTCTCCGCCGAGGTCGTCGCTCTCGAACGTCTACAGCTAGTGGGAACCACTGCCATATTCATTGCATCGAAATACGAGGAAACCCTCGCACCTCATGTTACCAACTTTCGTCGCGTTACAGATAATACCTTCTCCGATGAGGAGATCCTGGAGGCTGAACGACATGTCCTCGCAGCCCTTGACTACAATTTGAGCTATCCGAACCCGATACATTTCTTACGAAGAATTTCCAAGGCCGATAGTTATAATATGGAGACGCGCACTCTAGCCAAGTACCTGACAGAGATTAGCTTGGTCGATCATAGGTTCATGGAGTACCGGCAAAGTCTTGTTGCTGCTGCCGCCATGTATCTCGCGCGGGCTATCTTAGGACGAGGACCCTGGGTAAGTTATCCTTAATAGATTTATTCATTGCTGCTAATCGTGGTGTAGAATCCTACTCTCTCACATTACTCTGGGTATACAGAGGAGGAGATAATCCCCGTTTTCGAATTAATGATCGACTATCTTCACAAACCTGTCGCACATGAACATCAAGCTTTTTTTAGAAAATATGCAAGCAAGAGGTTTATCAAGGGTAATTCATAAACTCCTTGTATAACTTGGGTGAAATGAGGTCTCGCTAACGGCTGTCCAGCTTCTATTGTTACACGACAATGGGCCAAGAGGTACCATGCCTTACAGATGGAAACATTACGGGCGGAAAAGAGAACTACCCCCGATGACTCCTGACCGATTTCACTGTAGCCCGTCCGTCAAGTCGGCGAGAGTCAACATAAGACAATGAATTACCACGTGGTAGACCGGTTTATACCTCCCTCCATGACGGCATTAATATCTTTGTGTCTAAATGTTTTTGTTTTTCACTGGTGCTCCCCTTCAAAGGCGTTAGGCGCTCGTATCAGTCAAGCATCCCCTGCGCATCCCGCGCAATTCTTTTCAGACACCCGTATGGTTTCCCTTGTTTATTTGTTCCTTACTATGGTCTTCTTCCCAGTATTGATGCGCTTGGTTACGGGTATCTTATTTGCAGTTTGCTTCATACTATCCCTGCTGCTGGTGCTTTCAGGTTCTGCTCCTTACACCGTCCCCTTTCCCCCTTCTTCCATGACAGTTGCTAAGGAGCACCACACATACTTTGATCTTAGCAAGAGTCTTTTCCTGAGCATGCCTGTTAAACAAGACAGTATGTTACGTTCCAACACAGGAGAGTCTTTGAGGCCATAAACCTTCTCGCAAATACCACAAGCAGAGATCTGACCGGGTTTTAAGGAAGATGAACACGCAGCTAGACGCCGAGTCCAGCTGATCATGGGGTTGCACGTGGGACCGGCTTGTTTGTGGTTTTGGCTGATTTAAATTCATTTTGAATGGTTAGACCCTGCTCTAATGCTCACCTATTGGTTTACTGGAGTTTGTAGATATCTACTTTTGGGGAATGAAAGTCTTTTTATCTTTTTTCTTCCGTCTCGAGATTTGATGGATCGATGTGGATTCTGACTCTCCGCAGCGCCCATTGCTAATTTTCAAAAGCAATATTCCAGGAGGGCAGGCAACTTGCCGTCAGCGTGGAGGGCACACTCACGATATACCTGCCGTGTGTAGGTTCTGTCCTATGCCCGTCGCCTAGGGCGTTAAAGAGAAATGCTCATATATAGTAAGAGTGATGTAGCATTATCACTCCATTACGCTATGCTTCGGGTTTGGATCATCACATAGTCCAAAGGCAAACAACCTATCTCATCTTCCCTATCCCATTATGCAATGGAAGAGCACACTGACAAGCCTCGGCGCTATTCCCAGGCAATCACAGTGTCAACCAAGCTTCAGGGTAGAATAACCGACAGACAGAACCGAGTGCCGCGACTCGCGACCCTCGACCCGAAGAATTGCGAAGACAATATTTCTGTGTCCTTTGTTCCGCGAGAGGTGTACGCTCTTGATAGCTCCAAATATTTTAAATAATATTTGAACATCGCGAAAAGAGAGGCAACCGGGAGCGAATCAAAGAATGACTATGAGAAAGATAGATCAGTGAGAGAAAGCAAAGAGAGCATGGCAAGGAATATATGATGGGCGGGGAAGATAAATATAAAAAGAGAGAAATGCCTGAAAGTCGTTAATCTAATCGAGAAAATAGGATTAGGAAGGTATGAAATTGGGGCCTCGGAAAGAGCATCTTCTCGAGTTAGCAGGATTCTCAATTCCTCTACTAATCATTGCTGACCATCAGTATGGCAATGCCTATCAAGTGTTATTATCACTGATGTTGTTGCTCGCACGCAGGTACCTGACAAAACTTAAGTCTTCATCGGTCGCCGATTGTGCAAGGGCTTGGCGATAGCGATGAGCGAGGCCGGCATCTTCCCTTCCTCCAGAAGAATCATCTTGACCTCCAACAGAGATATCACTATCAGTTTCGCTAGGAGGATCACATGACACGTCGCCTTCGGCTTCGCTCGCAGCCCCTACTATCTCGTTTCCCCCTCTATTACGCTTCTCCTCCTGCGTCTTCGATACATTTAGGTCTTTTAATAGCTTTCCCAGCTCTTGCTCCTTCCGAGTCGCCCTTTCCTCCTCTCGTTCTTTCTTTTTTTGCTCTAGTGCTGGTTTGTAATCGCACTCGAATTCCTGGCGCTTCTCATCCACCGCCTGGAAAAATTCGTCAATTCCCTGACCGGTCATCGAACTAACACCCACGACTTTCAGATGCCGGTAGAATTCTTCCAGCATCAAACTCATACTGTTTAGGAGCGACCCCATATACCCACTGCCCGCACTGAAGCCGCCCGTTCCGCCCTCCATGCCAAAGACGCCCATCTCCTCCTCTTGCCGCAGAGCTTTCTGGAAAGCATCAAAATCAGTCATCCACTCCTTAGCAAATTCAGCATCCTTAACATCGGTTTTGTTGAAAACAAGTATCATCGGCAATTTTGTCTTATACAGGATGCTGCACGCATAGAGCATGTTGCTCATAAACGTACTGGTCGAGCTTGTTCTTGGGGTATCGATGATGTAGGCGATAACTGTAGGAAAAGAAGACGCTAGCGTTTCAAGGAGAATACTTCCGGATGCACTCCATACGAACACTTCAATTTGTCCAGGTGTGTCAATAAGGATATGCTGGATGGGTTGACTGTTAGGGGTACTGGTATTCGGTAATGTGCGCTTCTCCAGCAATGTTATAATCTGATCAACTTTCGTGGCAAAGAGGTTCAAGGAAGTAAGAATTCCGCCATTGGGCCCCAAGTTGTACTGTTTCATAACTTCCTTGTAATTTATCGAATCACGGATGTCGATATTGCTCTCAAATGGAATGGAGTGTACGGCGGGGTCGAGATTGAGAATATAGGGCATTTTTCGTTTGGAATGTAAATACGAATTAATGCGCTGCATAAAAGTTGTCTTCCCCGAGCCTGTAGAGAAAGCAGAAAGGAAGGGCTATCAGTACCTGTATATGAAACAAAGCTACATGGAAGTATTCTCACCAGCCATGCCGACACAGACGACGGCTACGGGCGATGTCACCATGATTGTATATGAGTAAATGAGCAGTATTCTACTTTCTCAAGAGAAGTACCCAAGTTATCGGATACTGTGAGGAAAACCTAGAAATCCAATATAAGTAGGGTGATTGTGGACAACTTACATCATACATAAAAAGAGCAAAGACACTTCTTAATAATATATCAACCAATGCTTTGATTTTTTGTTCGGACTTGGGCCCACTACGTCATGTGATTAGGTGGGGGTGGTGGTGGTGGTGTTCTTTACCCTGATATACCAAGACCTGACCTATACAAAGGAAATGATACATAGAATGGTCAGGCCTTAGTGGCCAATTGCTCGTTACATACATGTTTTTGTGCACAACTTGGTATTAGGGCACATGTGATTAGGTTATTGAGTAATCGGTCTACACAGTGAAATACGTCTATGATATGATTGGTCCACACAAAGCTCGAATAATTTGGGCTTGTACAGTTCGGTCATTTTGCCCATCGAACGTCGTCTCGAATAGAGGGATCACATCGTTTAGTAAAAGAGTATATCCTACTTGAACTCAACAGACGATCTCCATATTGCTGTTCAGCGTCTTCCCCGCCTCTGGGAAGCCCAGCATGACAATTGGGAAGCTACTAACTAACCCTTGCGATGCTCGGTCGCGATTGACTACAGTTGTGCAGATTTCCTCTCAATATGCTGATCTTCTTGGCCATGTCAGTATATATACCTTGCATTGGATCGAAGCTAAATGAGAAATCATGATCAAAGAGCGAGGTCCTCAATGATGTCCAAATGAATGCTCCTATTGGACTTGTTAGGGCTTACCATCTCGCCATCGACTGCATTTTTATAAGGACTCTGAGACACCGATCCCCCCGCCCGAGGTTGATTCCCATTGGTTATACGATCGATCTCGGTGGCCTAAAGCTAGTTGGAAACAACAAGCATCCTCGAGAGCCACAAGTCTGACCGCAATAGAGAAATGGAAACGAAGTCATACATAAAAGGGCAGTCAAAGCGAGAGGATTCAGCATGGACTGAAAGGGTTAAGCAAAGTCAGCGGATTTTGGGCGTTGCAAAGTTGCTCCTCGCTATGATCAACATACTGCCTATACGGCTCGGTGGTAGGGCAGTGGCAGTGCTGCTCCACGGCTGAATGTAAAACAACTACCAGTCAGATCTCCAGACTGTATTCTAGCGAAGTCTAAGAGACGCAAGATCAGAGAATAGCTAAAGAAGTACTATCATAGTAAAGAATTGATGTAGAAGACCCTATTAAAGTGCAATGCGTCCTTATTTGAATTTCTCATAGTCCTATATGTTCTCTCAAATATTGAGAACCACTGGTCCACTAACTACGATAGTAGCTATCAACGAAATAAGTACCCATCCGTAGAATTAATTTTTAATACTCGGCGTACAGCTAAGGGCTCACGGGCCCAGAAGCTAACATTCTGGAGATAGTTCTCTTCTCTAGTAGAGGGTAACTGCGCTACTCTGTCTGATATGGAGAGGCGATATTCTCAGTTGGCAAAATAGGGAGCCTCTTCATGTAGATAGCTAGAATCTTTGGATGTTGACGAGCTCGCAGGATAGCATGGACTAGAGGGCTTTGTCGAACGTTGACTCGAATTCCATGAAGGGTTTATGTGCCTTGATGTGTTTGTATGTGTTCTGGCCGTCCAACCTCGACTCAACCAACTGCAAGGACTGTCGCAATCACATAATCGCCATCATGGGATATAGATAATTTTCCAATCCGCCCATTTCCGTCCTCGCTTTGTTCGCTACGGTCTAGGTATACCACTTCTGGTCGGCCTCCGCCCCCAGGCGACTCATGGTCGACCCTTACAAGGATATCTTGCCATCCAATGGACGCCGCTCCCCCAGGACTAGCTTTCCGTGCAGCTTCTTTGGCAGCAAACCGGCCGGCAAGCCAACGGGCCATCTCTATCGTCGGTGTCAGGAGAGTCGTCATGGCGCTGTTCGGCGTAGGAAATTGTAGTAGAGAAGATTCATTGCCTGAAATGGGATGCAAGGCTGGTGGAGGGAAAAACCGGGCTCGGAAGTCCTGTTGCTCCTGCTCACACAGAATGCGACGAGCGAAACGCGGCAGGTAAGTACTACTTCCCTTTCTATCGCGGCGACTGATTAGGCGGAGGATGCGGGGAAGGTGAACCACGTCGGTGCCGATGTTGAGCGGGTAGGGGAAAAATGCTGGCTTCATGGTAGAGGACTTGGTTAATGTACTACTATAGCCAGGTATAGGTAGTAACCGAACAATTGGAGTAATTGTCGGGATGAATCTGAAAATGAAAGATTCAATAGTAATACTCCAAATATATAACATAGTACAATTGGTGCCATATCAGACACGGGTAGCATGTAGTATGTGGCTCCATTGGTTGTGGGCAGGAATAATATTCCCCCGGGGTGGAACTTTTGACATGAAAAGTGCAATCGCAGTGCTGATGATACTTAACTAAGTTGCTTGCTGCGGCATCCAAAGAGCTCATATTCCCTGTTTCTCTTTCTTTCTTCGCCTTTGGATTCTTGTTCCTATACAGATCACCCCTTAGCTTAGTACGACGAATCTACCACGATTCATGCTTTGGGCCTGCCAGTGGGTCATCACAGCCGGTGCAAGTAGGGTAATATCTCTTCAGTAAACACTTACATCGGCCTGATGCTATGGATCTTTTTCTCCCTGCAAGAATCGCATATCACTCGCTTGATTCATGCATTTCTGCGAGTTGTTTTTTTGTTTGGATAGTCGCCGCATGACTGTTTAAGCTTACGTAGTTGAGTATGTGGAAGACCTAAAAGGATCAGTATTATCACCTATTTGGTAAATGCATGGCCGCATAAGGATACATTAGGCAAATACATGATGCCTCCTAATGTGGAGGTACATGTACATACATATACCCGCATCAGGACTTCCGCACGCGTACTCAAGCTAATCATTTATCATTTAGCCTTACACCACCAATAATTATATGTACGGAGCAACAGGCTGACGCTTTTACTATAGTAGATTCGGATAGCTACCCTTATTAGTAGTAGTAACTTCTAGAACTATATATGAAAATAAGAACGGGATTTACGATGATATGAAGGCTACAATAGGAAAACGGAGAAAACATTCGTATCCCGGTTCTGGTGGTAGAGTTTCATCTCTTACTCTGATTAACTGAGAGTTACTTAACCTCGGTAGAATATAGATTTATTATATTTATCGAAATGGAATAGTCGGTCCGCACCCCCAGGCCCTGACATACCAGTATAATGCTATCGGTACCATTTTACATACGGCAACCAATTTTGGTGGAGAATTTCAAATGAGGCAGTAGAATAGTGTGACCCTTAGTTAAGGTGACTAGGAAGTTACGTCAAGTTCTTTATAATATAAGCATGAAGCAATTTGGAGGACATTCCTGGCGGCATCGAAATTCGGTCAATCGATCGGTAGAAATATAGGTAACAGAAGATAGTTAAAAAGCACGAAAGTAGAGACTTAGCGGTCACCAGTGAGCCACCCCTAAGTTAGATAACATTAGCCTCTGTACCTATATATACACAAGGATATTATATACGAACATACGATATTGCTCATAGGTATCATGAAATCGCGCTTGTCAAAACGCATAGACGTGAGAAATGCAATTCCTATAAGTCTTCCATTTCATGGTCTTCGGCCTCATCCTCGGCGTCTTGAAGTTCGTCTTCCCAGTCATCCTCACCATCAACTGCAGCCTCTTCAACATCACTTTCACTATGCATATCTTCGCCAAGCTTTCTGTTTAATTCTTGAACCAGCTCAATAGCATGATCCTTGAGCCTTTCGTCCTCATACCCGAATTTCTCATAGAGCTTTAAGCTTTGTTTAAGCCACTCATGGCTAGCAACGAGTGAAGCGTGTCGTTTCTCTGTGGGGACCTCAGGGCTGGCATTTATGGGCTGGTCGTTCTCCTCTCCCAGTAAGTATAGACACCATCCACCAAGATACCATGCCTCGACACTATGGTCATCTTCGAGGATCAAACGTTCTAAGACCTCTAGCGCCTCCATTTCCATCTGAACTTCCATAAGGAGACGTGAAAGGCTTATGCGGGTAGGAAAATCTGGAATATTGGAATCCTCTGGAGGTAGGTCTTTCCAAAGCTCCAAGCTTCTAGAGAGCGCAGCTCGAGCATCATCCGGTCGCAGTTGCGATATCCGGATTGATGCAAGTGTCTGGAGGCACTCCGGGGATTTAGGAGATATTAGAAGTCCTTCTGTGATTAGGGCTTCACATCTATCCTCTGCATCTTCTTCCCATCTAGTCGTTGTTAGTCAATTCAACCTCAATTCGAAGTTGTTGCCCAACTCACGAGAGATCAGTCATATAGATTTCGACTACGCCACAGAGTGCTTTTGCCATTTTATTTCTCTTCTCTTCAACTAGCGCAACGTCCTCTGGTCGATTACTTTGCTCCAGAGACTGGAGAGTGCACCTTAGAGATGCAACGCCTCGTTCAAACCACTGGACGCTGTCTGACCCTCCTTTCTCACTCAGCTGAGCCAACCAAAAAAATTTCTCTGCACCACCGCCTTTCGGCTCTGGTATCATTCCGTCTGGGTCCAATTTCACAGCATGCAGGAATTGCTCTCGTGCAGCATCCATTTTGCCCAGCTCAACATATACCTCGGCGATCAAGTTGGTGGCAGGTAGAGCACTTGGTGAATTGGCTGGTATAAGCTCAAGGGCACGCTCAACCAACGGCAGAGCTGCTTCTGCTTCCCCTGTTTGTAAATGAAGTGTTGCCTTGTCTAGAAGTTCAGAAGGGTCTTCCTTTATTTTTCTTTTCGAACCATGTATTGATTCGCCAACACCATTAAGTATAGTCCGATCGGACTTCAGGCGCTTCGAAGATTTTTTATCTCGAGGAGTGATTTTCCCCATAGCAGTGCACAATACCTGGGAAAATATTTGGGTAATTCGTATATGGATTAAAATCTGGTGAAGCAAAAACCAGTTGTCATTTGAAGATCGCACCAGTGAACTTATGTTCAGGTTTGCATTGTTTACCTAATCCTAATTGCCTGCATCTAGGCCTAAGTCTACAGAGATGGCAGGATTTTTAGTATTAATACAGAAATCGTTAGCAATGCCGCAAATACTAAAAGACCGTTAGTAATACTGTTAGTAATGGCAGGGAACCACGTGATTCGGAATCCTATTTGCAGGTATTACTATATGTAGCCGCATATCAGTATCAATAAAATAAAATATGGTGGCGGAACTTTAAAATCAAATGTACCATCTCAGCGCTTATGAATCCGTATTGTAATATTAATAATACCATGTATCGAGGTAATAATACGAAAATTACATGCATGTGACGCGTTGAGGCTACATGTCGCGCAGCTCTTGTCCCGGAGCAGTGGACCAATAGTATATCAAGCAGTTACTTCCATAGCATCGGAGTAGAAAAAGTTTGCTCTGCGCTTTAAGTACCTTCTTTGAACACCAAAAGGAACCCATGCGTTTTCTAGCACAAACCCCTGCCATTTTTATCCAAATTATTCTCACTGATATCTTTACTATGCTCTATGACCCAGTCAACAATAGCTGCATGGTGCTTTAAGGCTACTTCTATCATATTCCCCCAGCTAAACCATCGTGTGGCGTTATTAATGCTAAGGACTACGCCAATCGCACATATCTAGCTTTGATAAAGAATATTTGGTGTTTTAAGTGAAACTGCAATATCGTGCAGCTTCCTCAAGGTGGTCGTGCTGCAGCCGCTAATACCATGATCTCATGTGCTAGCCTTGGCTTCATTCGAGCACTTTGCTTACATTTCCCACCCTTGCCCTTTCTTGAGCATTTGGCTGCTGCCTGAGTCGATGCGTGTGACTCTGGTTCAACTGATACATCATCTTCAGAATCTTGATCGGTTTCTTTTGGGGGAGTGTCAGTGGACAGAATAGAGTGCCTTTCTATTGCCAATCACAAGGACGTTTCCACATCTTCGCTGCCAGTATAGGCTTCTCTACTACGTTAATTATCGATTTCAATGCCTCTTTGGATTTTACGAGGAGAAAGGCATGCAAAGCTAAGTTGATTATATGGCCAAGGCAGCGGATGCGATGTGCTGAAGCATTGTACTTCGACCTACAACGATCATTAGTGGCCATAAGTTGGAAAGAATACAAAAATAAGCTAGTATATTTATCAAGCAGGGCAGAGGATATCCCCCTAAGGCTGATCTAGTATTATCCCCCGTGAAGTACCCAATATTCCCACCAATGCCGAGCCGTTTAATCAATTCTGCAATGTGGGACCCTTGTTGTGGTCCTGAAGGGCTCGATTTGCACTCTGGTAGTCCGATTAACAAGTTTTGCAACGAGCAGTTCTCTACCTATTGCATATAAACCGAGGAAGCTAATTCTATTTGGTGAAGACCAAATATCTGCCGAGAAATGGATCATAGACTTGGCCTCATGCAGCTTCACTCGAAGTCGATCGTAAGTTATAAAAATTTCTCACTTGGGAGAGCAATGCTGACCGAGATTTGATCAGACTCCCCTCAATGGATGGTTGAGAGAGAGGCAAAACCGTCGAAACTCAGGCCATGTAACGGTATTAAAGTGCGACTTTTCTCGGTATATTAGAATCACAAGTGACTAAGTATTCGGAGCGGTCGAAAGAGTTGCGGTCCGCTGAGGGATGTAAGGATATTTCTGAGAAGCTTTAAACTATTATATTTCATTAAATTAGCACCAATCGATATATTTGTGTTTTTGTGGGTGCACTTACTAGCATCAATGCTAAGATCATGTTTTCTCAACAGTGGCTCTTTGCATTTGTTGTGAAATAGCCTTTCCAAGATGTTTTGTGAGGGCCTCCACAGCGCACTTCAGGCAATAGCGGTTTCGGAATTTTCTTCCTTTACTGTCCTCGTGAAAACTTTCCTCGTCTGCTTCTCGGAAAAAGCCCAGATAAGCGTTGAGGTAGCTGATGCGGCTGACGCTGAGCTTTGGAGGCTTGGAGAGGGTGGTTGTGAGCGAGCAACGGGGACTGTCAGCAGGTTATCAGACATTTTGATAAGAACCGGTGGCTTTTGTTGACCCTGCGAGAGACCTTGAGGAAATTTTACAGGGATACGATCTATGTAACTCTATATCATTTGTGTGGTGGGGAACCAATACTAATACTAATACTAATACCCAAGGTTTCTAGTATTAATACTAGGCAGTCCGTACTAAGTCGGCCTTAGTAATTTCCTATGCTAATCGAAGTCTGCCCTAAGATACTACTCTACCGTGATTTATCTAAGTTTTACGCTCAGCTAGATCACTAGAAGATCATATTGCTACAGTTCTATTAGTGCTAGTGCTCGTGCAATACCATACTCTCTAACCCCTCCTTTGGAGGTGATATGAGGAATGGGCCGCGATGAACAAATCGAGGAGCGCGAGGTTCTCAATTCTATCTTCCCAGATGAAATCATAGGTTAGCACGTTATTTATAGCCGCTATGTTCCCTGTCATGCGATACTGACATTATTGATACTTGACACAAGACATATCTGATGCGGCCTACCGAATATCAATAAAACTGGATGTGCCATATGACGAAGGCGACTTAGAACCACCAATGTTAATTTTGCAAGTCTCCTACCCGGAAGAATACCCAGATGTTGCACCGGACCTGGAGATATCTGCGCCTCCTGATGCTCCCAAGCATCCTCGATTTGATGCCCACGAGGACCGCGACCTCCTTTTAGAAGCTTTACGACCTAGCGTCCGGGAGAGCATGGGTATGGCGATGATTTTCACGATTGTGAGTACTCTTAAGGAGAGCGCTGAAACTCTCATATCCGAACGAATCGCTGCCTCCAGGGCGAAGAAGGAGATGGAAATCGCCAAAGCAGATGAAGAAGAGAATCGCAAATTTCAAGGCACGCTAGTAACCAAGGAAACTTTCATGGAATGGAGGGCACGGTTCCGGGAAGAGATGGAGGAGACCGAACGAAGGATACGCGAAGAAAGAGAAGCAGAGGAAAGGAAGAAGAAACCTTCCTCCAGAGACGAGAAGAAACTTACTGGAAGACAACTGTGGGAGAGAGGATTGGCTGGGAAGACCGATTACGATGAAGAAGCTGATGATATTCCAGCAGCGGCGTAGAGAAGATCAAAATAATAGCTTAATCATATATCATGGGTCCGACTGAATTAGTAGATAAAGCCACAGATAGACTCGGGTGGAGGGTTTCGAGTCAGAGAAGCCAGCCCTTATCTTGGGTAACCATTATTAGGGCGCGAAGCTATATGGATCTGGTGAGCCGGGCTCTTTTTGTGGTTATTCTATTTCCCATAAGACAGGGAGGTACATATGGAATACGGCGACATTAATGAAAAGTCTCTGGCCTGAAATTTTATAGTTACGTGTAATTCCACAACGTCCATCATAGCCAAAAGGCTTAAAGTACGGATATTTGAATCTAAATGTGTCCAATATTGTTAGGTCCTATTATGGTAGATCGAAACTTATTGTTACAGAAAAGTGGTCCCCCATACATTAATATCAATACTATTCATATTTAAGGTGTATTCGCTCATACGATTTCGAGTAAGCACTCACCAAAGAGCATATAGATGATCTTTCTACTTAGCGATATCCGAAGGTTGGTTGGTCCCTTGCCCCGAAATTGTGCTGACTTTTTGGTCTAAAGCTAAAAGTAATTTTCGAGCTTTCAGTCGTTTGTATAGCTTCTGGCGTTCGTCCGTTGGGTGAAATCTTGCATAAAATTGCAAGCATTCCTCATGACTTAGGCTAAGAATAAAGGCTTCAGTCTCTTGATATTCTAATGCTAATGCGAGTCATCTGCCGCCGATGATCACATCTCGTCGGCTTTCCTTATGAATAATAGTGGCCCCTTCGCTCCTGGAATTAGGGGTGTCAGGACTAGGGACCACAAATTGCTACCCGGACCCGCGATTATTCGTTGT
This sequence comes from Pseudotulostoma volvatum, assembly GCA_019804575.2. Lineage (NCBI taxonomy): Eukaryota > Fungi > Ascomycota > Eurotiomycetes > Eurotiales > Elaphomycetaceae > Pseudotulostoma > Pseudotulostoma volvatum. Next base: position 60,861 of record JAHQZX020005426.1, read on the forward strand.
AGCGATTGAAGGATCAAACTCATATTAAATCGGTCGGTAATTTGGCGACTTATTTCAGTTTCGACCCATAACCTTTGCTTTATCCTCTTCGTCTACCAATTTCCGCTCGGCGAGGACAACTCCCCACATTGCCTCCGCAAGGATCTTGCTTTGCCGATCGGATTCTTTGATTTTCAACATGACTTCTGTAAGAGAAGATTGGATTTCCACCGTCCAAGAGAGTGATTCCTCCTGTCCCACTAGCTTGTCCCAGCGATCTTCATCCTCAGCGAACAGCAGCTCCAGCTGCAGACGTCCGCGACGCACTATTCTGTTCCATCTCTTATCTAATTTGCTTTTGATAATGCGGCTCAGGTTTCTTGGCTGGGGTTTTTTAATGCGTAAGAAGGGGATCCCACGGGCGTTGACAAGGACAGGAACTCGACGTTGACCGCTGACTATAGGTCTTGGACGAGAGAGTATCGGCTGCGCATTCGGATGTCGAAAATCTGTTGCTTCTTGATGACGCCTGGACTCTGCCTTTCTCTTTTCTAAAGCCGAGAGTGGTCTGTTAGGTCGAGCATTTACTAGCACACGTTGCTGTGAGCGATTCCTGAGATCCAGAGAACGGGCCTCTGAAATGAGGTTGGATAGCCTAGAAATTTCTGTAGGATCCCCCTTGGATACAGAATGCAGTAAATCTAGCGCCTACTACCCGCTGTTAGCAAACAATATCAATGAATCGAAGTAGCACGGTACCTCATAGCCAGCTTGGACCGCGTGAACGGTTTGGGACGGACTTTGGAGGTCCCTGTATCTGCGAAATGTCTGTCTTATGAGAGAGTTTACGGTATTAGAAAGGGTAGGTAGCTTTGCACATTGTCGCAAAAGTGCTCGGTATAGTGCACAGCCTTCCACAAAGTGTTAGATGTCAAAACAGGCCAATAAGTGTTTTATTCTTTCAAAGTCTCTCACATGCAAATCGGTGAATGCTGGACTGCTTAGGTACCAATGCCTTGTGCATCTGGGAAAAGAATTTTGAGGGCAATTCTAAGTATTCCTAGGTTCAACTTTTGGAAAAAGTTTATAATATCATATCGTCGGATCTTCACTCACGCCCTTGATCACGTGATTTAATCACCGCGATGATCACTAAATTGTGTGAATCCAGTATTTACAAGAGTACACGCTAATATACCCCAGGAAATGCGCAAACAGGTACACGCATTACTGAGAAAAAAATAAACAACAGTTAGCCCAACTGCAACCAATACTCCGGTCATCCAAGCCTTATCCATAATACGATAAATTGGTGATTTCAGAATGTCGAGCCCTCCGCTGGTTGAGGGAGCTTCTTGTGTTGTGGCAAGGCCATGTATCTGAACCGTTTCCGTTAACAAAGCCCAAGTCGACAATAGATGCATAGCGATACCTTCTAAGTTCAAGGAGAATCGTTTCCATTGTGTAGTCTCTCTTCCACTGAGCAAGGCATGGTAATTTCGCTGGATCGACCTGTTCACTGGGTCAACATCACTTCCACCCGTTGCCGGAGTGCTTCTGGACCAAACCTTTCCCGTCCGTGGATCGACGCATGGGAGATTTATCTTGGAGACAAATTGTAATGTAGGAGGGTCATCAGGATAGCGATCACCACAGTGAATATTAACGCTGTATATTCGATTCTCGTGAACACTCTGTTCACTGAACATCAATCACTAGCTAATGATCTGTGAGAACATCGAGAGACAAACATGAGGAGGACCAAGTATCGTTGCATTCCAGTTTGTCATCATCAAGTCATCACCGTCAGCAAGACCATAGGAGCATGCTTCTGGCAACTCAAAGAAGTATATCAGCATCTCAACCATTGTCAAACTAAACGCAAACGTTGAACTGACCCGCTCCTTGACCTTTTTCTCCTTTCTCTAGCTCCTCTAGGAGCCTGAAATTCCTCGGAACCTTGGCTGTCATAGTGGCTATGTATAGATCAGGAAGTAGATTGTTAGGGCCACAGATTGGTGACTCCCGTGTGGTGAGAATGACGATTTACAATTGCAAATTGAAGAGGGGCAGTCCCCTCAAAGGCAGGAACCCACGTGATGGAACGACCGCGAAGCTAAATTGGAACCCCACTTGCTGAGAATGTCATAGTACGCCCCCGGAGGACTCCGGGTTAGGTTTCGTTATTTTGCGCTAAACTGATTACGGATTTCAATCATGCCTGTTCGGGTTAACTGTGCCTATCCTGGCTGATTATACTGAATAGGGCCTAGTTCAGTATTGGCTGCCGACTATAATAAGGATAGGACCCAAAAGATATATCATATGCAGAAATTAGAATGCTATCCAACATAAGGGACTTGCTACCAGGGCTTCTTGTCTTAGCCTAGCTTCGTAGTATGCCCGAACCAGTCCCGTTACAAATTGTCAAATACTATCATAAGTGGAGCGCATCAGAACATATTTATTGGAACTTCAATTACTGGAGGCTACACTGTGGGGGCTACACTGGTCTAGTCTAGTTATAATTTAGACAACTTAATTTACTACCACCAGTAAAACTAGGAAAAATTCGCACCAAACAATCTTGAAACGAAAATCTCAGATATCCTCCTGTGCGGGGCTACCGTCAATATGTATGTTGTACTAGCGCTTGGTATAGTTTTGAAAATGTTACCGGTAGGTTTGCTGCCTGAATTATTAGGGCATTATTGTGAAGAGCTAGACTTGGACTGAATGCAAAAGAATGAATTGCCTTAGTAGGTCACACTAGAATTCTAAGTATAGGAGAGAGAAAGGAAAGAGAAACGGCTTCGCCTCGTGGTGGTGAAGATCTAAACAACACAGCTAACCGGAGGTAGAAGGCGGGTGGACACCTCACATTAAGATCCACGCCTACACTATACACTAGAGGCGGCTCTATACGTAGAGCTGTTCTCCCTCTCCTTGTCCTTCTTTCCTTTCCTCTTTGACAAGTATTTCTTATATACAGGAAAATCTTAGTTAGTTATAACAAGGTCTTTTTCCCGTAACAATATCCTCCTGATTGGCGATGTACCTTACGGTTGTCTGTCTCTTCTAGGACCACGATAATGGAAAGATCCATTTATCATGAGCTAGAACGAAGCTTTAACAAGAGCCGTTTACGGGGGGTACGCCTGGAAGTCACCGACAAGTAAAGAGACCATCTGAGAAGCGAAAGAAGATGGAATTCTGTGATATCACTAAGAATTCCTAGTACAAGAGAGAGAGAGAAAGAGAGAGAAGGAAAAAGAGGGTGCAAGCTCTACGAACGATGTGGGCGCGTGGCCCCAGGTTGGGGTCACGTGACTATTGAATCGGGCTTAGGGGCCCTAGTCTAAGCAGTAGCCCTCCATTTGCGGATGTGTATGGGGATTGTTCTTCCGCAATCAGGCTCATAGGTAGAGAATATCCAGTTCCAGGTATGGGCAACGGTTGTGTATTCGAAATCATCAGGAGACCAAGGGTGATTCTCTTCATATGCTTTGTCACTGCTAGACGACATGGCAACGGAATCTTCAGTCAATGTAATACAGGGACCATCAAGTATTTTATCCCATACCCTCGTAGCTTTTTGAACAGGATCAACGGTAGGAGGAAAAGAATATAACCATTTCCGTTCGACAGTCGAGCAATGTTCCGCAATTGGATTTTGACCGAGTTTAAAATAAAAGAGGAGTTGCGGAAAGAACTAAAGGCGCCAAGCCCGACATATACCTCTCATTTGATATGTAGGCATCTCCTAATGGATATACGATGATTGCCAATGTCGATCATTTCATCGACTCGAAAGGCTCTCGTCGGACGAAACTGCTCGCTATTCGACAAGTATTTGGTGATTATTCTGGAGAAAATATCGGAGCACCTGTCTCATGGCCCGTTGGGCCGGCTGCAAATTTTAATTCGGCACATTCGTTCATCACCACAGCGACCTCGGCGTTTAAGAAATGCCATGTTGATGAGCGAAGCTGGAAGGACTTTAATAGACTAGAGGTATAAATATCACCTTCACTTCTTGTAACTTAGGTGCTTGCTTTTAAGCAGTCACTCTAGAGCAATGAGACGGAACTCTTATTTCCTTTCGATCGGCTGGGCCTTGAACTACCGGAAAAGAATTTTGCAGTATATAGACGAAGAATGGATCGGAAATAATGACCCGATTACCCGAGAGGACTGGGGCATTTTGGAGCATGTGCATGGTTTCCTCCATTGTTTTTACCACGTCACATTTTCTAATGAAGGAAACGATGACCACCTTGGAAATTGGCTTTCAACTCTCGACTTCCCCCTTACAAGAACTTCAGGAGCCATTTCCAAGTTTCGGGAACTAAGGAAAAAGACCCTAGAGCCCTCATAATATACCTGGCTAGAAGCTTCTGCGACTAGCGCTTTTCGGAAATGAGAGCACTCAACCTTATGGAAGACAGTGCAGCCTGCTATGCCGCAGAAGTTCTTCGGCCAATTCGTAAATGGCTGGAACAAAACAGGAATGATGACCCCAAGAAGCGACGTCGTCTAAAGGCAGGGAAGATTGTTACTCCTAATTCAATAGCACTTGTTTCCCGACCACAACAAATGAGTCAACGAAATCCGATCTCGCGACTTATGATGACAAGCTTGGGTCTCTCGCCGAGCACCGAGAAGTTCCATCTGAAACTCCAACTACGCCAACGACTGACGACTCATTTCAGGCATATCTTTACTGCCGTCCTGAACAGCAGTTACTAGGGGCAAATTACCGAGCCTCATGGCAGCCAGATATTGCCCGATTTGCACTCGATATGTTTGCTTTGCCAGTGTCCAGTGCCGAATGCGAGTGAGTATTTAACAATGCGAAATTGTTAGTCACAGATCGTCGAAACCGTCCCCAGCCGGACATTATTGAGGCTAATGAGTGCCTTGAGGCTTGGCTCAGACAGACGCAGGATCAAGGTGGTGACCGTCAAGGTGGCAAGAATCCTACACAGGAATCCGACTGGGGTAATGGTGAGAAAATAGGTGAGGATGTCAGTGACTGTGAAGAATTCGGTGACGACAGCGATGGGGAGGATAGCGATGAAGGGAAGGAGCAAGTTATTCTGGAGTGAGGGTGGGATTGCGAGTAGTTATCTGGCTTGTGGCTTAAAATTTCAAATAATAATTCCTTAGTTCAACGGATATCAAGGTCTCTGGACCACATCCAGTACATGGTAAATTCTCTTATACTATGACTTTAGAGAAGAATACCTTGCTCCCTTATAGTAATGACAATAGCCTATTACCCGTTCAGCCTCTTGACTGCTAGCTGTCTTATACTATATAGATTAGATCTCCCGATGTTTAATAGTGCTGCATCACGCTTAGCCCTATCACCTGATCAGCTCCTTCAATTGTTCCTCAAGCCCCATCCCACAGGCTTTTTGACTCCATTCCAGCCTGCTCTGTCAGCGACTGCGGGATCCGGAAGTTTGGCTGCTATTCAAACGGAGTCCTCTTTCACTTGGGCAGTGGATTGTAACAGCATCTTTCTTTTGGGATAGCATGCCATAGCAGCAAGTTTAGCAAAAAAATTCATTGATCATAGAGATTAAATAATAATACCAGGGCATTTGGGGCAATTCTGAGGGAACCTCAGTATCTCGGCTCTCCCACGTGATTCAGGTGCTATGCCGTACCCGGCAAGCTTACTCATCCTTTCTTAGATTAGGCTTGGCTTAGATTACAACGTCACATGAGCGACATCTGAGTGACTGTGTGAGCGTGTATGATCTCCACTCCGGCACCGGAGAAAGTAGATTCATCGATGAAGACCAGTTGTTCTGCGGTAAATTTCGAAAATTGTTTCTCCGATGTCACCTAACATTCACCTGTATATTTAGTTCAGTCAGGGTTCGTTCCTGATCTCTATCATATCCACCACGAGAACTGAGGAAAGCGGCACGTGGTTAATAGCTTATATAAGCGGTTAACCATAAGGACCGGTTTTATCTCCGGTTTAACTATATCCGGTCCACTTTCATCACTGTATGAATGCCAGCACTAAAACGAAAGCTTGGCATTCACCGAACGCCCTGTAAGGACACAGTTGCAGCAAGTTGCTCCCGCCAGCATATCACTGGTCAGGCAGGACCGGAAAAGATTTCAAGCAAAGCTGCAAGACACTTTGAAGCTGTCATCGCGATCACGGATACATAAAAGAACCTTTAATACCAGCTAGTATTATACAGTCTTTACCATATTTGCTACCCTCGTTTGGTCAAAATCTACCGCTGATGTTACTGCATATGTAACTACTACATTCCCTGCTAGGTCACTGCCTAGGTCAGCAACTTTGATAGCGCGTACTATCACTGATCTAGTTTCAGCAATGTTAGGATGTTGGGTTGATGGGAATATTCGGAGAGAATGACCTCCCAGTTCTTCCAGACAGAGCTTTCAAACTTGATTCAGGAGTCGAAGCGGAAGAATTCTGACTTGCGGAATGTCTGGGCGCGAATCCCGTCAGAAACCCCCTATTGGAGCTAATTATAGGCTATAGGCTGCCGAACAATGCCTCATTGACTTGAAGGCCCTGCCTTCCACATCGGAAACACAATTCACGGCTGGTTCGTTTGTTACATAGGTCGTTATACATTCTATCGGCTTGCTAAGTAGCCTAAAGACTTATTTCGGAGACCAAATTTTGCCAATCCATTTATTTTGGCTTGCCATACTCGTCATACAAGACTTGGTGGCATCGGCGTCGTTGGCCTGCAAAGACTGGTAGCATCTCAGGCACTACCGCCGGAGCGACTGAAGGATGCATTAAAGGGGCTCCGAGAGACGATATCTTTAGGTCCATAGCAACCGTATTCTATTATATCAGCTCCGTTCTGACTATGAGCAGGCTTAGATGTACAGTTGAAGATTCTCCAAACGCTGCCAGCTTTTTTACAAAATTATTCTGAGGAATTGAACGACGAACTTCTCGGGAGCACATTAGAGATATGTGCAACCCTGCAACTTAGCAAGACGGACGTGGTTGCCAATACCGCCGCTGCGACGTTGCAACAGTTAGTAATTTCGTCGTTTGAGAAAGTTTCCGAAGAGGATGGTAGGTCAGGTTGTAGTAGAGTAAATGCAAGATGTCTTTTGACTGGTTTCATTTTCAGATAAGCCACAAAGTTCCGTGTCTGTAGCGACTGTTACTATCGGCAATCACCAAGCTGAAGTTGGACTTGCTGCTTATGATGCGTTACGAGTAAGACATCGGTTGGGCTGTCTTGAACAGTTCTCTGCTGACCGCATTTCAGGTCTTGGATGACTTCTGTCGTCTTATTGAAGGCGAGAAGCTAGGTTTTCTCCAGATCAAGAATCTCTCTCCGGTTTTCGTTTTGGAGCTGATCGAGAGTATCTTGGCAAGTAGTGTTCAGACTTTTGCTAGCCATAAAGAGTTGATACAATTGCTACGGGATCGGCTAATGCCATTGATAATGAGGTACTTAGCGGAGAAGCATAGTTTTCCTCAGATGGTTCGCGTCGCCCGATTACTGCTTATTCTCTTCAAGGATTATATGGCTCTAGTAACTGAAGAATGTGAAATGGCATTGGGTCTTCTGACACACTTGCTCGAACCCGACGCAACTTCTCCCTGGAAGAGGGCGCTTTTCATGGAAGTTTTTCGCGGTCTGTTCGCAGAACCCGCTATTATACGACTTATTTACACCACCTTTGATGGTGTAGAGGAACGCAAGGATATTCTGAAGGATCATATGACGGCTTTGGTTAGACTAACTTCAGAGAATCCAAATCTGATTGGTGTAAGACATCAGTCCACCGTCCCCTTCGGTGTGACGCATTCACAAACGACTACAGAGGATCAGATAACTCTGGAAGTTGGAGGAGTGGCTGGTGTCATCGGAACTGCGGCGACATCCACAGACACAAACGTCTTAGGGATTGGTAGCCAGTGGAGTACTGTTCGAACGCCTTACCTTGAACTCCTTGATAAGACTAACGCACCAGTTCCCCCCGAGACCTATATCTATAGTTTGGTTCTTAATTGTATTAGCAGTCTTTCCGAGGGCCTTGCTAAATTCATTCTTCCATTGACAGTTCTTAACGTAAAGAGCAGGCGGAGGTATCGTGCTGCAGCTCCTGATCCTGCTTTGATTCCCGACGTGGCTCCCGAAGAGCTCCAAAGAGCTGATACGAGAAATATTCACGGTTCAATTCCAAAACAATCAGCTATTCTTATTAATCCACTGGATCTGGGAGATCACCCTCAGCTACCAGGAATAAAGGCTTGCGCTGGCATCCTTGAAACGTGCTGGCCTGCTATCCTTGCGACTTGTTCCACGTTTCTATATGCGGCATTGGACAATGACTTCTACCACAGCTTGGTTAGATCCTTCCAGAAGTTAACCCATGTGGCTGGCTTGTTGAGATTATCGACGCCCCGTGATGCTTTCCTTACCACGTTGGGAAAGTCCTCTTTACCAGTCGACGGAGGAAGCATTGCCTCGCCGCGTACAGCCGTCTCCCCAGGCAGTGACCTACAACATACCAATCACCTGGAAAACACTATAATTCCGGCGGAATCATCTACAGCAGCTTCCCAAATTTCCGCCGATACGCCAAAGACATTTTTTGAGAACATTCGTGCGTCACTTAGCACCAGGAATCTTTTGTGCCTGCGTGCTCTTTTGAATCTCGGTATTGCACTGGGGCCAACTTTGAGCCAACATAGTTGGGCCATCATCCTTGAAACCCTCCAGAATTCCGATCTTGTAATTGGGGTGTCTGCTGCACAACCAAAACAGAGTGTCAACCTGAGTAGCGACGGTGAAAGCACTATGGCTTCGGGGGCCGAAGTGCCAAGAGCAAATCTTAGTACTGAGATTGCTGCGGTTCAAGCAGCCTCCTGTAAGATGATCGAAAGAACAGTAGATTATCCTGACAGCTCATTCGAAGCCATACTAGAAGCTCTCTTGAGCCTTCCGAGAAGCGCTGGCTATACACAGCAACTTGAAGGTGTTACCAATTCCATGCCTAGTACTACACTTTTACCTTTACAATCACTACAAACTCCCCGCCGGATGGGCCGAATACATCAGAATACACGTGGGATTCCCTTAGTTATGGGAAGATCAAGACTGCTCGATGACGAATTAAAATTCGTGCTAGAGAAGACCAGTGATTTAGCTAAGTCGAACCTTGAGCGGTTGTCAGGCATAGATATAGGCGGCAATACTGCTTGGAATATCCTAATGACTAAACTCATTCCCATCATAATAAGCAGGGAAATCAGTCCTAGTATTCGTTTGAAAGGGAGCAAGGTGCTCAACGATATCGTCTTTCGAACAATGAAATTTGGAAATCTAGGAGATGGAGCAACACGAAACCATCTGCAACTGAGGAACCTCAGGGCATTAAAAATGCAGGTAATCCCCCTGTATGAATCGCAATCGGACACCCTAGCTTCTTCTCATGTAGCCAACATTGATATTCATGAGGAAGTCCTTGATACATTAAAGTCACTTCTGGAGCAACATGGAGAGTCTCTCGTGGCAGGGTGGGATTCTGTCTTCGACTTGATTTCGAGTGTCTTCGAAGGACAGCGACCCAGCAAAGAAGTAGAGGCCCAAGACTCTATCATTATCCGAGGGAGGGCAAAATCTAGGCAGCCGATATCAAAGTCTCCTCGACTCATTCGCGCAGCTTACAAATCACTGCAGCTGGTAGCCTCAGATTTCCTCCCTATTCTCCCATCTGAATATCTCTTGGATCTTGTATACTCATTCTCCGATTTTGCGTTACAAGATCAAGATTTCAACATCTCTCTGACCACAACTACGTTTTTCTGGAATGTGTCCGACTTTCTCCGCGGTCAGATTGAACGATTCTCAATCGAAAGCCATATCAACGCTTCTGCAAGCGAGGAGACCCTCTGTGCGCTAGCGAAAGACGACGATAAACTGATTTCACGCAGCGCACTGTGGCTTTCGTTATTATTGCGCATCGTGGACCTAACAACGGATGCAAGACCGGAAATTCGACTCAGTGCGATTCGTACACTTCTGCGAATTTTTGATGCTTACGGTCAGCAGCTTTCGCCTAAAGCATGGCACTTGTGCTTGAATAGAGTTCTATTTGTGATGGTCGAAAGGGTCCAAGCCAAAGTCCTGAGTGTCAACAACATTGGCACGCCTATTGATTCTGATGAAGTGAGCCAGTGGGTTGAAACCGCAGTCATTGTGGTCAGGGGATGCTCAGACTTGATGGCCACTTTCTTCGACCCCATCATCCGGGATAAGACCTTTGGCGGGTCGTGGAACCGACTCCTTTGGTGTTTCAAAGCCCTGATTCAGGTTAACCGCTACGAATTTAGCGAAGCCATTTTTTCGAGCCTTTCCACCATCCTTGCTAGAGTACAAATACCAAGTATACTAGACAAAGAAGCTATATGGTCTGCATGGTCATTATGGGCTGGTGGCCACCCTACTCTTGATAAGGGTTCCTTGAACATCGATAGACCGAATCAAGACGCATTGCTGGCATATCTACGCTCATTCAAACATATTTATCATCTTCTCGACCATGATTTAGTCGAAGAACAGATTGAACAGGTTCTTCGTTACATGAAATATGCTGTTTGGGATTCCGTGATTTCTCCATATTCGATAGATATAGATCATCAACTAACTCTTCAGGCATTGGTAAATGACTACGTTAAAATCATTTCTTCGGATATGGTGGCGTCTCAACCAGCTATTGTTTCATGCCTTGCTGACTTCTCCGATTCCGCGTTGACTCAATGGTCGACGGACCGGGACAGGCGCAGGCCGACATTAGTCGCATTCTCGAAGCAGTCAATGGATTCCTTATCATGGTACGTTGCTGATGCTGGCATTAAAGTGGATGTCTTCGCGACCGGCTCTTTGACAACCGCACTGTCGCATTTAGCCCACCCGATATTGCAAAAATATGCATGGCGTGGAAAAGATTCTGAAACTACGCTTTGGCAGACAGCCACAACTGCTTCCTTGAAGATTTTGCGTGCTACGATACCGTTAATGGAGGGCTTATGTGAGAAGTCGACCCAACAAGAGATTTGGCAATTTTGGAAATGCGTTCTGGACATCGGTCGCGGCATCATCTCTGCAAATGGCTATCCCGAGTTTGATATCCGCTCTGAGACTCTCCGTTGTGATGAGACGTTCGACATTGATGCTTTTCGCCAGTTTATCTCTCTTGTAGTCCCATCCCTCGGGCGCGCCAGCATCCCCGACCAGCTTCGTCGGAACTTTTTCTGTACCGTCTTCCAAGCTTCATTGATTTACCCGTTGCAACAATTCGATCTGGCCAGTGCAATCGAAAAGGAGCCCCTTCGGGACCTTTACGAGATCCGACGTGGGCGCACCTACGACCCTCCTGTAACCGCGAGATCAAACATCGCCTACGTCCTCGCTGATACGATGTTTGAACTGGCGGCCGCCGCTGGCACAAACAGACAGGAAGAAGACTCATATGCGCGCGTCTCGCTCGCGCGATCAATCTCTCCATACCTAATCCTTCGCTGCTCGATACCTTTGAAATCGTACATCACTGACCAACCTCTCCGCGGGCTGATGCCGCAGCCAACTTGCGCGCGAAAGGAACTCATCCATTTCCTTGACCGCATCGCCGACCTGAGAAGCGAGCCGAAAGCGATTCCGGAAGCTCCCATCTTTGCGGGTACCAAGCCCGCCTTATCTTCTAGAGCCACCTCGTCAGCTACTTCTCTCACCAGCCACTCTAGGTCGACAATGAACAGTAGTCTTCGTCCACTGTTGCAAACTCGAGAACCATACAAGAAACACCTTGGATGGCTATATCCCCTCGTGGTGAAAGCAATTCAGGTGGCCGGACGGGAACGAGAAGATGGAAAGGTTCTCGATGCGTTGGTGAAGGTTTTGGACGAGGTTGGAAGTCAAAATGATATTAGTACTAGTAATCAGTTTGATACCGAAGATGAAGGCGGAGAAGAGGGGGAAGAGTAATTATTGTTGCTTGGATAATTCGTTCGTTGCTTTATTACTTTACTTTTTGTTTTTTCAGCCGTTGTTACATACATGCAGAGTATACTGGAATACTGTACGGTGTTTACCTCTCCCTATCGATCGACGACTATTCACACCTAGTCGGTAATTCAGTTCAAAATCATTATTTACGTACGAAGTATAAAAATTGAAATACGTATCAAAGATCAAGGACTATTAAGGGAGGAAATTAAGAAGAGGGGGGGCAAAATGCCCCCATCTTTATCATTTATGTATAGATATATTCATACTAGACATCATGCAGTGCTGATATCAGATACCCAAATCGTGCGAACATGCAACGACCCGTACCTCGAATAAAGAACATGGGAGGTTCTAGTGTGGGGCAGAGAGAAGGAGTTTGGTGTCGAAAAGATAATACTCAGAATTCCCGTTTTCTCATTCACAGGGTTGGAGTCCGTCGTTAAGAAAATCAGATTAGATCATTGAGTTCAGAGCCATTTCTGAGAAAGGGCATATCATCTCCTGGTTCCTGAGTCTTGAAGAGTGGGTAGCAAAGACAAATGAACAGCGATGCCCTGCTCCTCTGCGAAACAGAACAAGCAGAAGTTCCAGCTTAGCTAAGAATGTATATCTACACAGAATCTGCACTGTCAGCGGGCTTTTCTTGTAATTCCTGCTGCCTCTTTTGTTGCTGAAGGTTCCTTGCAATTCCAATTGGGCCTGTTCCCTGAAACAAGGTTTGCTGTTGCTGGAGACGGATCTGAATTTGCTGCTGTTTGGCGACCTGAGGGGTTGGGGGAAGCTCGGGGGCTTGTCGGTATAGCACAATCTCAGATTGCTTGAAGTAGCGGCGGGCATCTGGGGAGCGAATGGAACGTTAGAATAAGCCCACATAGCATCTACTCGGCTAGGAGGATTTCCTTAAGGGAAAAAGTTGCGAGATCGGCCACATGACCTAGATAGCAGTAGGGAAAGCCAGCAGAAAAGATAGTGAAGACCAAGGTCAGTTAGCGTGGGGGCTTAGCTCCACCGTTCCCTAAATGATCCGATAGCCGATGGCTATTTATGATGACAAGGAGAAGTGAAGCGAAAGGCTTGAGTGCACCCCACGTAAGAAGGGAAGCCACGGCAAAGGTAGATTCTTGGGTATGCAGATAAGAGAATGCTTCAGTGCTTTCACTATTGGACCTTTTCCTTTTCTTTTGGCGGACGGCAAGGCGGATAGAGAAGGATGAAATGGAGAGAGGCAGCATTGGACGAACCTTCATCTATGAGAACTAGACTGAGATAGTACCGCGTTGAGTACTTCTTGTTCACGTCACGGAATGTCGGAGTCAAGTCGAACCCACCAAGAAATAACCGAATCGGAATGGTCTCACCTATACAAGCAGGCCATCAGAATAACGCCGTCAATGAGACCGTGCGATCCGGAGAAACGTCGGCCACGGCCGGCGTTCACATTCGCTTCTATTCCCCCACCCCCCACTCTCTACCACTGAGATGCGAGGCTATAGTGAAAGACCATTGCCATGCATGGACTCACCTCGTGATGGTGAACCATCCATTATCTAACCATTTGAACGACAGGATCAGTCCGACGAGCGAACGCAGCCGGCGCAGGGAGACACGGGACATACCTCAAACCTCACTAGAGTCTCGCTTTCATTATACTGGTTTGGGGCGGCGCCTGTCGTTTCGCGCCGGATGATTGACAACTCCATATGCTTGATCTTGAGACGTACCAGTAGGAAGTATATCCGGCCGACGATGACGTCTTTGAGGTGATACTTGGATTTGGAATATTCGAACTCGATGTGTAAGCAGTCTTCAATGCCAACGTCCATCTTAATTGGGCTATTAGTTTCGGGCGGCATTCGATATGAGTAGACCCAAATGTCCTTCTCGCGTATGACATCGGCCATGCGCCGCGAGACTGTGACCCGCACAAAATACCGCAGCCTAACATTAATGCCATTATATGATTCGTACTGTTTTTCCACATTCTTAAAATTGAAAGGGAACGTTTGCGGATGTTGTAGTTCTCCCGGAGCCGCCAGCTCTTGTACTAACGATAAGAATTCGTAGTGATTGCCGCGATCGAAGAACATCTCTGCCAAAACGTATTAGGATTAGGATAGGCTCCTCCCTCTTTTTTTTCCCTTTATTGGAAAGAGAAACTCCGGGCCAGTGTTCTTTGCCGGACGCGCTTCTGAGATGGACGTAAGAACTGGAGCTAAGGTGCATACCGATCGAGCCGATGAACTGCACCTTGATCCCGGTGTGTTCTAACCGCTTGCCATCCTTCGGTCTAACGGTCACGGCACCCTTGACAGACTCTCCATCCATGTAAAGAGGGGCTTTCTCTCGGCGACCCTTATCGAGCTTCACATCGACGGTCTGACGCTCATCGCCATCCTCAAGGACGATGTCGATATCGACGGGGGTGGAGAAGAAAAAGGGAGGCATCGTAGAGATGGGACGCCGATAGATGCTATCTCATCCGGATCTCGTCAATCAGAAAGGCCTAGTTTGTACCAAAGAGCCATTCCGCCTGCACGATTTGTAATTGTCCTTTGGTCTCAACATGAATCTGTAGCAGAACTTGTTCGAGAAATCGGAATAAGGAATTTGGCGGTGAAGTGACAGTGACTACTACATACTACTACTATAGTATCATATATACCTACCCATAACTAAATGATACGATATTGGTCATATGACAAGTCGTATGATTATATAATCCCGGAGATGTTTCCCTCAAGAACAGGTGATCACCATCTAATAGGGTTAAGGGTTCCACGTGCGTGTACCCTTAGATCTTACTATGGTGGCGGACATTCAAATCCAATACAAAAGTGCAACCAAAAATGCCACCATTTTCAAAGCTACGCAACGCC
>JAHQZX020005427.1:0-23178 GCA_019804575.2 Pseudotulostoma volvatum
AAGGTCATCTCAGCGCTTCCCAGCGCCCATCGTTGTTCCTCCTTATATATATATAATCCACACATAAATTTCCTTCTGTAGCAATCAGTTGAAGGCCCCAAATATTCCTCTGTTGCTAGCTCATAATCTAACATCGAGGAGATAAACATCGCAGGAATAGCCTCGTAGTAAGAGTCTGTTATGCCACGGATAGTCCATCCCCTCTGTTCTGATAGTGAGCTTGAACATATATCGTTGGCTGTGGATAACTTATTAGTCATAATAAGCAAGATCCTCATAGTTGTTCGGATGATGTGCTTGAACGTATAACTGTTAGTATAGCCGGCGATAACTTAGCTGATGATTTTATTCAGGATGCCGTACTCGGTCCTTCGTAAGAGGGGGAAAGCAGATAGACCGCAAGTCAGGCCTCACTGGCGTTAGGTTATGAGCTAGCAGCAGAGGAATATTGGGGCTTTCAACTGATTGCTACCGGAGAAGGAGATTTCTATGTGGAATGTTGCGAGGAACAACGGTGAGCGCTGGGAAGCGTTGACAACATCACCATCATATTAGCATCCATATAGAGTAAAATCGGCTGGCATCGTTCCTACTTTTAAAGGAGTCGGTTGAGGAATATACATGTATCTAGATGGACCGGATGGCCAAAGGCTGAAAGCGGAGTATGAAATATTATTGTTATTATTATTATTTCTGTTAGCCAATGATGACCATACGCCGCGCTTACATCTTGACGAGTAGGAGGGGGAGAACAGAGGGCGTTTACGAGGTTTTCAGAGACTAACTCGAAGGGATTCGCCCTTTTTTGTAGCTATAACACTCATTACGGCAAATGGCGGCGGAACTAGAAGTAGAAATCCAGGAATCCAGCGTTAAACCAGTAGCTGTGGACTTTTGAAACTCCAAGAACGCCGAATGGTCGGAAAACCGTAAACCCAGTGAAACCTCCGTCTGTATCGACCACCCCAGCTGCTTCCTATTCCCATAGTCCGAATATTGATATGATGTTGAAGAGGGCTCGACAGGTATGTTTCTTCCAATTGATTTAAAATATTTAATACTAATAACAGAATCCTTGCTAGCTGAGGACATGAAAATTTGTAAAATAGGATACCGAATAGCGTGACTAAGGTGGAGGATCACTACTAATACGTGATGCATTCATAGATAAAAGTGATAGACATAGATTGACGACAGATTGATCGCTGGTCTTGCCTCATCTCATGGATTGGGGCTAAATACAGGAATGAAGGTCGGACTGGAGTATAATCCGTACCCCGAGCGTGCATTTATTTATACTTTTCACCTCTTCTTCGGCAGCGGCTTTTTTTTAATTCAGAAAAGGGGTAGCCGTTCCACGCCAAGCGCGACACGCGCCCGCCGAACACGAAGCTAATCTGAAACTGCCTAGTGCAAAGGGGGACGTTCGTCCCCGCATTTGTCTTACTAGTTAGTACTAGTACAATTTTAGTCATCTGCCGTTATGTAATGATCTGTGGGATGTCAACCATAATGTGGTGAGGGATACTGTTGAACAGTCACCCATCCTTACAGCTACATTAATGTATCATTATCACCACATTAGCTCTTATTCCTATTCTTATCCTAAGCATTGAGAAACACTTTTCAAACTTTGGACTCTGGGCGAAATCGAGTTTGAGAAATGTCGCTAGCTTTGCTGAAGGAGGCTGACACTGCCGATTACTTGGATCAAGTCCTTATTTTTGGCTTCCTTTGAGATGGAGGCGTTATTAATCTTATCGTTACAGGCGCCAACTTATTTGATTAATATAATTTGGTTCACACTTATAGCTAACGACTATCGACTGCCTGACCCTATGCTATTTGTTCATTGTCCCTGGTACCTAATGGTTTTGTAATTTTTGCGACAAGGCAAAGGCAAAGGCACCACAGTAGGTGATTCACTCGCTCCTATTTCAGCTAAGGGAGCGGCAGCAGCTACCATCTCTACTTGAAGCTATACTAACTTCTAGTGATCATGCGGATTAACTATTCATTTCCTTCCTTCCTGCAACTGTGGCTAGTGCCGAGCACCGACGCAGCGTTTCATTTCAGTGGAATAGAGACATCACAGGCAGGGATTTACAATATATATCACGTTGGATAGTAGGTGACGTACAGCGATACTACACAGAATTACGGTTGTTTGTAGTTATACCTGCTTGTATGTGCATAATAAGATCAATATACCAATACAGATATTTTAAATGTTCAATACGGTGTCCATACAATATAATACTGTAGCCATTTAATTTTAAACAGTTGTTATAACAATGTTTTCAATCTTAGTTAACTGTATTTGAATAGTAGTAGGAATTTTTGCGCTATCGTATAAATACACATCGACCATTGTACCGGGTGACTGTAGGGTAGTGGCTGTCAGGAATGTTGTATGAATTAAGGCTTCAAATTAACCCACGCTTTTCAAGCCAACGTTGGTGGTCAGCTAAAAATGCATCGGTGCGAGCTATATTTCTATCAGTTTTAGCTATAACTCTATCATTGTCAGCTATAACCCTATCAGTACGAGCTATACATTCACGAATCGACGCATTCATAGCCTCATTCTGAACCGTGGGGATCGCGTGTAGAGAGGCCGATTCCAACGCCCCTGTAATGCGTATCCTTCCGTGGGAAATATACAGCCATATAAATAGCTTCAGCACTAGCTTTAATGGCATTAACTTTGTGAGAGATCTCCGTGTCTGTCGCCTTCATCAATCTGCGCTTACAGTACTAATAACTTGTACCACATCTTCCAGAACGGCTTGAAGCGGTCCTTCCTCATCTTGTCTTTGAAGAACGACTCCAACCATTCCGCTACGATTTCGGGGTTTGGAGGAGAATTGAACCCGTTCTTCATCACTTCCTCATTCATGATTTCGTGCCGTGCACCTTTTGCTGGTGTTCTATGGTCTGTTTCTAGGTGACCCCATAATAGGTCAATGAAGATTTGAAAGAGAAGGGGGGGGGAACAAGGGAAATTAACACGATTCGCACATTAGGGTAAAAGCGGGAAGAGAAACTTGAAGCGCTTCTCCTATCTTGTTATAATGGAAGGGAAGCCTCATGCTCGTGCGATGCAAACAGATATAGGGATAAGAATAGCTTCCGAACCAAAAACATGCGTCTGACTTGAAGGGCAAATGCACCGGTCGTGTGATTTCGGATAGAAAGTATAGGCTACCACTAAAACCTCAGAATACGACGAAGCCCGATAATGGCTATTAATGGTTATTAGCGACTTTCTTTCATGTCTTATGATTCGCAACAAGTGTAAAGCAAGACCACCTAGGTTCAAGTTCATTGTTGAATAGGAAGGAACAATGCGGTTTTCTGCCTTTGTTATTATCACTATTATTTAATCAAGATTATTGTCTGTATCTGCTATGACAGACACCCGCCCATAGGCTTGTCTCCCCGTCTCAGTGTTACTCTTCTCTGGCCATTAAATTTGCTTTTTCCTTGCCCCAGTCCGCCTCACTGCGCAGGGCTTTTGGGTCATAAATGCCCTCCTTGATGTATTATCTCTTCCTCTTGGCTACCTCTGCAGGCTACCTCCCCCGTCTATATTTCCTCTCCTTCCGCCTCCTCCAGGGCCTCTAGACCCCACTCGTCATTTCTCTTGGCCCTATCTACCTGGTCTTGATCTCTCTGAGGGCACCCTACTATCATATTTGCTAGGAACCGGAGGATGGCCCCTGAAGCTTGGGGTTTCCAAATAGCCGGGCCTCTGGACTCTCTTCTATCTTCGACGGTTCCGTGATTCCGGCTTTCTAAGGTCCCGATATAGGACCTCCCGCTGCTTGCGCCACTCCCTACACTCGACGAGGAGATGGCTACCTTTGTTATATTGTGTATATTTAGGCCTCATTTGGTTCACGAATCATGATAGCCTGGCCCATCACTTCAGAGTCGGCAGTTGCTCTTTAAAATACTAGTAGAATCAAGTTGTTGTGCCTTTGATCATAAATTGAAAGGCTGAATCCTTCTACCTGTGCATGTCGAGAACTAAGCTTAAGAAGCATCCAGCAATCAGTAATTACATATGATAGCAGTAATATACTTGTAGGAGGAAACTAAGTACGGATTACTATATTATGTAGTAAAATACACCGTCGGTTGGCAAATAGCCCGATGGGAACTTGCGGAGTGAGTCATTTGGAGGTTGTCGAGTGTCTTAGATATATACATGATCGACCATATGTGTCTTCGACAAGCTTATAAGGACCGAGAGATCGCTGAAATCAAGTGGATTCACGGCACTGACAACCCAGCCGATGCACTCACAACGCCCGAGCCTGAAGATACTGATCGACAGCAGCAGAGTCAAATATCGAGGGTCGAACGAGCCAAGTAGCGCCCGAACACCACCGTGCATGCCTCTCCTATTTTTTTTGGTTTTATCGCCAGTCTTGCAAGCATTTAATGTCATCTAATGATGACTAAGCATTCCTGTTCGTCCTTGAGCTGTAGAAGAATGAATAAGAAGAGATATGACCAAGACCCCTAACCCGCACCTCTGCGAACCTGGCCCGTAAGCAGACCGACAATACGCGTAGGAGGAAACTAGTACGAATTGCTATATCACGCAGTGAAATACACTGTTGATTGGTCAATGGCCCGACGGGAACTTGCGGTGGTTGCCACGCGTTTTGACAAATCCACTTTGACAGTTCTGGGGGTGTGGGGCGGGTTCTGATTGTATAGCTAGCTTTGTAGGTGATCGGTGTTCACTCCCGCTTCTGCCTAAATTGCTAGTTACGATGAGAATCTTTATTCTGTATACAGCAGTCCTCTCTTTAATCAATGACAAAGGCAATAATGAATGATACGGAGTCACACATAAGTTAACAACGATACGATTGACCCGTATTAGATTTAGTGTCCCGGGTACCTACATCAGTTAAGAGATTTGCGGGGAACTAACCTCATACGGGCGGGTTAGGGTATTCTAGCTACTTTTCAGGGCTTACCCTGGTCCATTGTTAGGCCGCAAAGTCTCCGAGCGTGGGTGCGGCGTACAGCGAAGCGACTAAGTTTTGAGCTCTGGCCTCCTTATGGCGTGAATCCCCAGCGCTCCGTACCCTGCACCCTGCCATGCGTCTAGAAGGCTGCGGTCAGACTTTTTTTTGGCGCAAGTGTTTGACCCACGCGATACCCCCGTTTTAGTTGTGTGGTTCGCTTTGGTGTGGCTCCCGAGGCGGTGAGTCACGTTGATATCCCACGCTGTACAGCCTCACTGTGAGTTATTCCCCTCAAGGACAATTTGGTCCGAACCATGCGGGTCGCACATGTCCATCTTTCGTCCCTCAACAACTCGAACCAGTCCCCCGCTGCCATGCTTTCAGACTTTCCGAACGACTTGAACCAATTGAACCAGTCCTACTCCATCTTGTTTTCGTCAAAGAACGACCCAAAACCATTTCTCTACGCTGGTTTCGAGATTTCGGGCAGAATTGGAGCAGCTCTTCATTTTCTTGTTCACGATTTTCTTATCCATGATTTCAGGTTATGAACTTTTCGCTGGTGGTTTATGGTCTGTTTCCAGGTGAGTTGTCGATTTAATTGAATGGAACTAGAGAGCCTTTTGTAAAGGATGCCAATCTAGCTCCACATACGCTTTGGGATTGCCAAAACTGATGGAAAATAATGAAAGGTTTTCCTGGTTCCGGTTTTCATGACGCCAATTGCTGTCAGAGAACAGGCGGAAAGCATCTTCTAAAAATGCCATGATCATCGCGGTTTTCTCCGAAAAGCGTCCTCCACAATGGGTTGTTACGAGGACACGGTCATGAGGTGAACAAGTTGGTATTCGATGAATACTAGCTAACTTGCTCAGGTAAAGGAAGTAGAAATACAGGATGCAGCGGTAAGGAATAGAGATGAAAACTCTGCACCGGGTGGTGGTTATTCCGCTCCGCTCCTGTAACCCCTATTTCTCAAAACATGGGTCAATCAATTTTTAAAGAGAGGCGGGGAAACAGGAGAAATTAACACAATTCACACATTAGAAAAACTTGGAAGCACTTCTACCATCTTGTTATAATAGAAGAGAAGTCCTATACCCATGCGATGCAGACGAATATAGGGATAATAATAGCTTCTGGGTCAAAAACATGCATTTGACTTGGAACACAAATGTACTGGTTGTGTTATTTTCGGACGAAAATATAGGCTACTAAGGAATATTTGTAAAGCATGAGCCAGGCCATCTCTATTATTCTCTTTTTTAGGAACTTTCCCACGAGGTGTAACGGATAGGCGAAATTGTTGTCGCTATTTTCTTCAATCCCTTTTGTCAGAAATTCCGTATGCAGAGATAGCGATTCATTGATTTCTCTTTCTAGATTGAGCCACTCTTCCAATGGGTAACGAGGGAGGGTTCTCATTCTTACAGCGGTTCGAAAACATGGAGGCGGAATTGAAAGCGAAGTTGGATGCAGTGTTGGAAGAGCATAAGGCTAGTATAAGGCAGAGTTGGAGGCAAAGCTGGAAGAGCAAGAGGGTCGTCTCGCCTCATTAGAGATCTGGCAGGATAATCAAGAAGTAATACGTAGGAAGGACTCGGATAAACGGACTTAAGTATGGTGGCGGAACGCCAAAGACTACTGGAAGGTGTGTTCGCGACACCTCGTTGGCGTTCCGTCAGCGGCTAATGCACCAGAAAAAAAGAGAAGAGAAAATAATAGAGACGACCTGGCTCCTCCGTTACAACAAAATTCCAGAATACGACGGAACCTGGTAGTGGCTATTAGGCATCTGTTATTGATGACTTTCTTTCATGTTCTCATCAAACGTGAAACGAGGCTTTTCTGCCTTCAAGCTCATCGCTCATCGTTGAGTGGGAGGAAACTAAGTGGTTTTCTGCCTTTGTTAAATTGTATGTTTTTAGGCCTCAGTTGGTTTACAATTCACCCGCAAACACCGATCGGGAGTTGGTGCCTAGGCCATCACTCCAGAACTGGCAATTTCTTTTTTAAATAGAATTAGTTGTTTTGCCTCATTGTTGAGAAATGATGCGGTGTGGCTATTCTGACTGCATCTAACCGCCTCCGGACACACGCATGAGCCACGACGAATTCTGCCGGACCCGCTAGCTTAGTCTCAAAATTAACATATAGGAAAGTACATACATATACATTAGTATTGCATAGGGCTGAAGCCAGAAGCAAAGCTAACTAGAGACACCCAGTAATTTTAGTAGTAACTCTATATGATAGCAGTTAGGGAGGCAACTAGGCACTAATTCCCATATTATGCAGTAAGACACTACGCTGTCGGTTTGTGTTTAAACAGCCCGATGGGAACTTGCGGGGGTGAAGTCGTTTGGAGGTTGTCACACGTTTTAGATAATCCGCGTCATGTGAAACTTTTGGTAGTTCTGGGGGGGTGTGGGGCGGGTTCTGATTGTATGTGTAACTCGCTTTGGGAGCGATCAGTCAGTGTTCACTAATCCACCGGACCGCCTCTGCCTAAATTCAGTTACGAATGAGATTTTTTAAACCTCTTTATCTTTAGCTTGTTACAATCAACAAACAACAAAGGCAATAAATAGTCCCTTCTAGAAGATGACGACGAGTGGACCCGTATTAGGTTAGTATTCCGGGTACCTACATAAGCCAAGAGATTTGCGGGAACTAACCTCATACGGGTGCTTTAGGGTTTACCTTGAGACATCAGGGCTTACCCTAGTCCATTGTTAGATAGCTCGGTGATAGCATATTGTATGTGCATTCCCTCAGTTAAATAAATAACAATAGCATTCCTTCTTTGCGAACAGTTAAAAAAAGGCCTCTTTCTACATGCTATAGCATTCCAATAGAGTCCAATAGAAGGTCAGGCTACCGTTTAAAGGCATATCAGTTCCTGTTATTTTGCAATATTGGTAGTAGTTTGTTTACTATTTGGCTATAGCTATAAATCACCTACACCAAATGATCTATCATAGAACTTTTCTAAGTCGGTGTGGGCCCAGGTCTCCCGTAGACCGTGCACTGCATAGAAGAGAAGTTCAGGCCGTTCAGTGCAGCCACCCGTCATAAGGTCGAACTGGTGGAGCACTCAACAGGAGGATATCAATACAAACTGGGGATTAATTTGGACGAGAGAATAGATAGATGCAATGCATTGGCCCATAAGGTTGGGAGAATAAAGAAATGTCTACTAGGTCGTAGAAATCAAAATGCTTGCATAAATACATGTAAAGCACTGAGAAAGCCAGCTTGTGATATGGGCTTATGATCCTTGTCTTAGATGACGAGCTCCTCCGTGAGTATTCAAGAATGAAGCAAGCTTCTAGTGGTGATGTATCCATCCAAAGTGGTGTGAAGCGATTCGCAGCGTACAGATAATTGCGCATTGACCGTTACTGAGACTCATTACTGCCTAAAATCTTCTGTGATTTTGACAAAGAATCTATCCAGCTATCATGCATCACTCCTTCTGATACGCCTAGTCTGCTCTACATGCACCGTGTAGGATATGGAATGATACATGTCAATTTCAAGATATGAAAGAAAGCTGGTTCAGAAGGTAGGCAACGGCTAGAACAGCAGAACATCCATCACAACACAGGGAGCCTTCTGCATCTGTTCCACCTTTGATATAGGATTCCCTGAAAAGAGATGGCTCCACTCACACTGGGTGAGATCGGAGGGACAAGGTTGCACGTACAGCTCCCTCACGTTGTTGCCTTTGTTTTGCCGGGATAGCTACTGTTCATGGAGAATGTGGTTAGTCCATGATCACGCAAAAGGATCACCAGAAGAATATTTATTTGAGCAGCTTTCGTGCCTTCTGCGGACATTGTTCCATCATTCCTCTCAGCCTCTGCAACTGGGTCACAAGAGTTGCATAGTCCACCAGACCATCATTCTCACTCTGGCACAATTTATTTTTCCTCCTCGCTTCTACATTATCACTCTCACTCTCACGATAACACATTTCTCCTATCGTGACCGACAACATGGCTAGCTTCCGGCGTAGCAAGACGATGTTAGCCGATGGCCAGACAGCAAGATTCCTCTATGCAATCATCAAACAACTGGATCTGAAGTCGGTAAGTTTCGCATGCGTGAGCCTTATTATCACCCTATTCCCTCTCATTTCTCCTCCATGGATTAGCACATATACCCTGGCTTTTTCAAGTGGACCAAGCAAGGAGGGATATAGACTGACCAAAGAAAGGTCGACTGGAGTCTGGTGGCCTCCCAACTGGAAATATCGAATGGCCACGCAGCGCGCATGCGGTTCTCGCGGTTCAGGCAACACATGGAAGGAACCCAAAGGACGCCACGTAGCCCGCGAGCCAGGAAGAACAACGCCCGCAATAATAATGGCAAGTCGGGAAAGGGCTGCGACACCAAGATGAAGGGTAAAGACCTAGTCAAGGGGGAACCATCGACGGAAACCCCTGCTCGGGTTAAGGAGGAGGAATCTGGAGAACCTTCAGACCCGCCATTGTCATTTGGGGTCAACGCCACTACCAACACCGACATGTTCCCCACTCCCACCTTTGCTGCTTCTACCACGGCATTTTCCTTCGTCAAGCCAGAGCCCGATCCGTTATTGTCAGTGATGATGTCCGGTCTACCAGGTCCAGGATTCTCGTATCAATATCCTGACCCGCCAGCCTTTGCGCCATCCGACTTGACTCTGCAAGACCCTGCTTTGGAATTCTCCCCCCATGAGCATATTCCGTTTTTGGCACCGGAGCTTCAGCCCTATAACAATTTATGGGGCCCTGTTAAGCTGGAATCGAACGAGGATGGATGTATGGATGACTTCTGGGTTAAGACTGAGACCCGTGAGCCTTAAGCAGATGAATTAGTTTCTTTCCTTCTCTTTGTTTTTCCTTTGTCGTCTCTTTTCACGTATGTATGTATGTATGTATGTATTGTTCTCAAGGATGGGAACCTGTTCTGGAAGTCATAGTCACAAGTCAATAATTTGTATCAATTCACTTTCCTGTGTCAGTAGGTTCATTAATTAGGTGGCATCTTCTAGCTTTGGTCTCCTCACGCTGATATCCCATTCAAATTCTAGTTGTATTTATCTTCAAAAGTCTAGGTCTAAGCATTCGTCTTGAGTTTGTGGATCATGTTCAATAAATTATCATCAGGCCTTGAGAACATAGGTTGGTGCTGATCACAGCAGGGGGAGATCGAGCCCAAGCCTTGACGCTGGAATAAGGAATGAACAAGTATTCCATAAAACGATCAATCTTTATTAATCTCATTTTGTTGTTTTATCTCTTTTCCTCCTTTGACAGTTGCAGGAGTCAATCGATGTCCATTATAAGAGGGGTGAGAGTCGCAGGAACTGCCCATCATGGGACTCCATCAACTACACATGGCTGCGGAAGTGAGGGGACAGAAAAGGGGGGGGGAGAAGAAGAAGAAGAAGAGGGAAAATATATGGGAATCGGAGCGCGCAGAATTCCAGTACCAACTTGCTATCGACACCATTTATGGATAGGCATACGCACTCTGTACCCGTGGCAGAAACAGAGTAACAGCCTTGACGAATGCCACTGGAAAAAAGAAACCCCCTACGAATAGTAATGATATCTCCTTTTCCTTCTTGAGCACTACTCACTCAGAGCGGAAAACCCCGAGGTGGTTACTTCAAATACCACTTCTTATATCCTCTAGGTCCGGTACATACATGCGGAATATATAAATATAAATCAATCTAATGACTGGCTTTGGCAACGATTAATGGAAACTCCCTCCAGTCGCCACCTTTTCCCGAGAAAGATTTCGTACGTATCAACCACCCACACTCATTTACCGTTACTGATGGCATATACCACTAACGTAGCATAGATGCTCGCTATCCGCGGTAGATATTTTTTTGTTTCAGAAGGGGAAGAGAGGTGGGCTCGGACGGCGCTTAAGGGGGCTATTCCCATTTCATTCATGATTGGTGGTTGACTGAGGTCGTATGAAAATGATATACCATGGTAGTATTCCGTTGTAAACCAGCATCGCGGAAAGACGTAATAATAGAAGTTATGAGTGCTGGGCTCAACTCAACTAAGGAAATCACACACAGGTGGGATCCTCCCCTCTTCTTCTACAAAAAAGAGGCCTGGAAACAAATCATCCGGAAGGTCGTGAAATCTTGAAATCTTGTGGCCGGAATGCAGGAACAGAGATGCATGCCTCACACCATGGATCACAACCAACTTCACTCCCTTCGTAGGAAAGCCCAATCACGCTATTCCCCGAAAATAGCCTTAATGCATTAATAATGGAATGACCGTAAGTGAAGAAACATTACGCGGGAAATCCTTATAGCGGTGAGGATAGTCCCAAAGAACACTGTCCCATCTTCCCCCGCCTCAGGCGAAGCCAGAAGAATTGCTTGCCTTTTTTTTTTTTCTTTTTTTTTATAAAAATCACCTACTCTTCACTTCCTGTGCCATCTACCTTTTTCTTCTCTATCGTCACCCTCATACCTAGTCCCTGATCGAGTTCTCTCTCTATTACCATTACCTACCCACACCTTTCCTTCTGCTTCATTTGTTTCTCTACAATATATTTTTAGGAAGTAAGTCCCCATCCGGCTGTATATTCCAGACCGGCTTCCCTGTTATTATTTGGAGGTGGTAACTGGTATCCCAAATGAACATTTTATATCATTACTTAGTCTTATGTGGGGACATACATACTATGCATGTAGATAAAAAGGGAACAGGGAAACGAACGCCAAAGCGAAATTTATAAACTGACAGCGGAATCTTTCAGAAAATGACTGAAGATAAGGAAGACAAGTTGACGAGGGCCCCCAGACGTGGTGAACTGTCATTTCTCATCGAGTGCCTGAGAAATCTTGGTGATGATAAAACGGTAAGATCTCCAAACAAACGATACACAATGTCTTCTGATACAGCAATCCAATATCTCCTGTTAAGATGGAATCAGCCAAAGAAGGGCCCAAGCACACTAAGGTTTACATGCCTTCTTACGTATATTTGTTTGTATGAATGTTTATTACCTACACATGTGTTTATATTATCTATACACAGGTCGACCTTGCCAAAGTATCCAGAGAGATGGGGTACGCGAATATGAACTCCGCTGGAAACCGCTTCAGGGGCATTAAGAAGAAATACGGGCTTAAGATTGACGCTAAATCTAGACTGTGCGTGATCACTGCAATGGATGTAACTATTAAGACCTCTTCTAACAGAAGTAGTTCAAACCCAGGTGGTCGTGACAAAGGGCCTAAGGAGAGTGATGGTTCCACTTCTGCTGGGGCATCGCAAACCACAGGCAAAACCAAGATGGCGAGGCCTCGAATGGGGCGGTTCAAACCCCCATCTAGGATGCCTGTAGCTAGGGCAAAAGCTGCACATGACAATGCACATGAGAGGAATTGGGTTCATGGGAATGGGAACAACGATACCGATACAATTTCTGATGGGTTAACTGCTGATGGCGGCGAGAATGTATGGTAATGACTTCCATGAGGTAAGTGTTTGCAATTACACCCTCACTCAGATTTCTTTGATTGTATCCGACCACAATTTCATCGCATTCGGTTTGCTATTATACTTGCTAACACATGCCTGCTTTGCATTTCACCTACCAAAACTTTGAAAAGCTTTTTGAACAAGTATAAATCCGGGGAGCGCCGGTATCCCTGTCCTGGAATAACCTAGTCTTTTACCTCTGCGTTTATACATAAATCGGCACCACCACAGTTACTCGTATAGTAGCTTATTCATGCTATTTACTAAGATGAGCAACCATAACAGCTGTCAACTTTGAACGAATTTCACCTTACTTTATCTGCGCCTTTCACACTCTTCGCTCGCTCAGTTTCTCATGGTAACCGGCCATACCAGACAGTGAATAAAGAAAACCGGGTGGAATGTAACGACGAGATGATCAAACTCTCAGGTGATCGACAAGAAAAAGGGATAGAATTCAAAGGGGCCCGAAGCACCAAGCCCGGCGTAATCTTCGCTTTATATCAAACCGCTCCTTTTTGGCGTAATGAACCCGCTCTCTCTCCCTATTGTTTCCGAAGGGAATCCAAAAAGCGGGAAGCACTGACTCCAAAACCTACCTGGTGTGACTGGTGTTGCGCAGGTACCGCGAGAAAGCCGAGCGAGTAGATCTTGGAAGAAAGTTTATATACATGCGGACAGGCAGCTATCAGTCACTGAATGACATGAAAGATCACTCGTTAGGCATTTTGACATATAGGGCAGTGGTCTGCTGCCTTACAACAGTGAGATTGTTCACGTTTGACAGCCGTTGCATGTTCATCTCAGTGATGAGAACGAGTAAGCTACCATACCCGTAAGTTTGTGGCCCGTTTTGTGGAGACAAATGCTCCCCATGTATATACCTGTTTGGAAGGCTTTTCAAAGTTTTGTAGATGAAGTGTTTAGGCATTCGCCCATTCGAAGGAGTTCCTTCATCTTCGTTTATGTCCAATGATCCTTGTGCTCGGCTATTTCTGTCGCGATTTGGTTGCTATGACAGGTCGGAACACGGCAGTGATTCGTAGGAGAGACAGACGATAGAAGAGAATTCAACACAATCCAACAACACTTATCTGGGCGGCCACCTTATATGGGTGGTGTGTTTGGAAGCGCTTTGATAGTTCGTAACACACACTTTCGCTTCTCTTATTAGTTAGCTATAGCCTTTTGACATTCCGAATTTCCTATTTCTTCAATGTGTCTACTGACATACCTCACCACTACAACATCTATTTGAATTTCAGTTGCCCTCTGTTTCTCAGAACTTGTATTCATACGTATGTTTCTATGGATAGAAGACTATTGTGATGTCTAATCTGAACTGACTCTTGATGCTGATCGACTTGAGCATATAGAGAAGCAACAATCCACAACTGTTTCTTGAACAAGATGTCGCGCACCAACATTGATGAGCAATTTCAATTCTTGCTTAGCTGCATTAAGCATTCGAACAATGGCAAGGTGAGGCGTTTTGCTAGATAGCTCATCGATTGTTAAGCGGGGACCTCATCTCTCAACGGTCGCCGGTGCAGCGGTCTGTAGGATTACTGAACAATAGCGTTATCTAGATCGATTTTGAAGGGGTGGCTAAAGAATGTAATATCATCAGCAAAGGGGCCACGTAAGTAGTCAATGCTTCGTCAGCCCGTCGCGTTTTCATCTCTCTTTTGTGATCTCCCCAAAGAAAAAGAGCATGAAAGCCACCGCAAGTCCGAACAGTAGAATAACAAAGTATAGGGCAAAGCGGTATGAGCGGATGATGAAGGCTCACGGCATTAACCCCAATGGGGGGCCATCCGTCCAGCGGACATCTCTCGACACTGAGACTCTCAGACCCAAAATTGGAACGCCTGCTAGGAGTAACGGCCAGGGCAATGGTAGAGAGGAGGATGAGACAAAAAAGAAGCGCAAGGCTTCCTCGAGCGTATCGTTCACCAAGCGGGCCAAAATCAAAACGGGGGTTCTTGCTAGCGCTGAGAGGGTCGCGGAGCATAGAGTGAGAAAGGATGGGAGAAGCCCTGGCAAAGAGACTGCTAGTGCTACGTCGACCCTTTTGGAGAATCCGGATTCCCTCAACCATTCCCAATCCGTTTAATGGAGTCTGTAATGCTGGGTGTAGTGGCGGTTTCACTTGGCCTGCAAATTTAGTCCCGTATACTGCACTGCGCTTGAAAGAAGATGCCGGCGTATGCTATTAGCCTAAGTTTGATACCCGGGCGGTCCTAATGTGACGTATATCTATGCACTTAGATATCTTGGTCTCCATTGAACTGCTGTAATTTACCCCGGAAATAAGAATGAGCCAACCCGAATGCGGGTTGTTTCAATTGCCTTGGGTTTCGATTTCTGACAGACTTATCTCGGATAGGGGAGTCGGTCACCGAGCTAAACGTAGTAATGTCACAATCAATGATTAAGGTACATTGTGTTTTGCAATGTCATGATCAGACGTAATAATAAATCGGAGGAAAAGCAGGAAGAGATATGTCTATTTATATCCAAACATGATAAAGTTCCCATCAGCCCTTGAAAACTGACAGATAGAAAAACACCCACATCCCTTGCTCTGCGCCAACCGGGTATATAGGAACAAACTATGACTTTTATTCTAGTCATGTCCACGATCTCCATGCACAAGTTGACAATGTTCCACAACAGATTATTGAACGACTAATTTCAGGATCTAGAACCACCAATCGATCAAATGTGCACCAAATGAGTATCATCGCATTAGGAATGTCCGAAGGCAATAGTAATACAGGAAATTAAAATAGGTAAATCCAAGAAGTTCATAAAGGTCATCACAGCCATACTTGCCATCACAGCTGACGTCCATCACTAACTTCGCACCAATATCAAATGCCCAGGCTTGCATGACATGTGAATGAGTCATCAGTAGCCAATCATCTCCCTAAGCGGTAGAATGTTAAACAAGGATGGAAAGCTGAAAATCGAGAGAGCCGGAGTCGTATAACCGCATCAGTCATCTCAAAAAAAAGGAAAAAAAAACCCATCGCTATCAGCCGGAAACAGATAGCATGGATCCGGCGCATCGGAGTTAACGGGGATAGCTGGATTGTATCTCAGATATCCGTCATGACAGACTGCAATATGTTCCGTTTATACTCGCGCAAAGCAAGCTCCTTCTTTCGCACCTGCTTTCGCAACTTTACATAGCGCTGTTTCCATGTTGCTTCAGGAGCAGTGGCATCCAAGAGTTCGTCATCAAGCTCCTGGTCGCTTGAAATTAGATAAGAGGCTGCAGTATCATTTAGCCCATTGTGGGGCTTAGACAGGGAGTCCAGTGGTCGACTAGCTCTCTCGAATGGGAGAGTGAGGTTGCTGAAAACAACTGTGGAGGTGATGCCGTAAGCAGAATCAGATTCGAAGCTAATCGTATATGTTATCTCACATAGAGTCTTAGTCGCATTCTGTAAAGTGAAGTCTCCGTTCTCAAATGGTCTGGCATTCACTGCGGTTGTGACCATCCCCGGCGTTGCGCGGCTAAGCCCGAGCTGCTGTGAGATTCCTAGACAGGAAGCGCATAAGATGGATAGTGATTCCACCGAAATATCGCCATATGTCGAGCGTAGCCGGGACACAGTTGCGTTTGCCAGAGCCATAGCCTCCTCCGATTCAAGAGGGGTCGACCGGCCGCTCAATTTCCCACGAAGGATCCGAGTAGAAACAGCATGAATTATGTTCTCCATTGACATCAGAGGTGCCGCCTGCCCTCTACCATGCTCCACAACTGGGGCCGCGGAAACTTCGGCCACATCACGTGGGTCGTTCGATTGGACGATAGAGCTGGGTACCCCGGAGAGATTAGGTCTGAAACGCGAGGTCCCCTCATTGATACCATTTACAACGAGGGTGGGTGGGGTAGCAAGCCGGACTGGCCTCCCCGAATGTGGTGGGACCCGTAGTTGAAGGCCACTCGGCCTCGCATTTAGCCTCTGGGAAGAGTCCGGAGTCTGTTGCACCGGGGGAGGGAACGGGCGGGAATTGGAATCTTTCTCAGCTGTAATCACGGGGGAAGATCGAATGCTGGTATTGTCCCCGAGAGGCGTTGTCGATCGCCGTGGGTTCGCGGGAAATGATGAAAAAGGCCCGTTGGGTACAGAAGCGCGAATTGGAGGACGGCCACGGACTTTGCCTGTGATAGAGCCGTGACTACTCGGCCATGCAGAGGAGACCGCTGGGCCATGTCGCCGCCTTGTGCGACTCCGATCACGAGATGACGGCGTAACGGCAGAATGGGGTTCACTCGCAATCATTAGATCGGCAGGTTGATGCCCCCGTGGGATGATGGCG
Organism: Pseudotulostoma volvatum; assembly: GCA_019804575.2. Classification (NCBI taxonomy): domain Eukaryota; kingdom Fungi; phylum Ascomycota; class Eurotiomycetes; order Eurotiales; family Elaphomycetaceae; genus Pseudotulostoma; species Pseudotulostoma volvatum. The sequence continues at coordinate 16,838 of JAHQZX020005427.1, forward strand.
GACTGAGGATAGCCCACTGGTGACGTGCTTCTCCATGGAAATTCTGGGCCAGAGATGGGGTTGCCGGGCTGACCGTCTCCCGTGGGCTCGGATGCGAACGATGATGCCGCACCCCAAGGATCCGTGACATCTAAATCCTCGGGAAAAGCACTGAACGGGATCGCGCTCTGCGGGAAGTTTACCGCATGTGGAGGAAGTTCACTATTTTGTAGAAATGCTGCTGAGGTATCTAGTTGGGGGCGTTTGGCGACCCTTGCGCCGTCATTCTCCCGGTCCTCTGCCCGCTTCCTTCCTCGCTTCGGTTTCCATTCGGGTACCAGGGCTCGCAATGCTAGGTCTTCTTCGAGCGGCACGCCATCCCGACTCTCACTCGCGGGGCCATTTGCTGTGGGCAGTTGGGTATAATAAACATGAGGATGGCCTAAGCAATACTCGAAGAAAGCATCTACGTGCATCGCTCGCATCCACCGCTGGGTCTGCATCAGCAGTTTCAACTAGCTCCGGAGACAACTATGTGGCACTCACCTTGAGTCGTACTGCATACTGTTGGACTTTCTGCGCGCTCTGTCCCTTCTCCAATGACGGCGGTTCCACGCCCAATTCCGTTGCCAGTTGAATCCACGTCTTAACTTCTTTCTGGTCGAACTTGCGAATGAGCTCCCAAAGGGTAAAGACGCTGAAACTCTTGCCATCACTCCGGGGCGGGGACCGGAAGATCCTCCGAAGCTCGGAGGAGTCGGCCGAAGCGGGAACATTGGGGTTGCAATAGAGGATGAAAGCGACATAGGCATCGTCGATTGTCTCGTCGGTAATATTGCGCGATGGCAGTGTTCGGGATTCAGCGTCGGCCATGGCATTCACCATAGATCTCTGGCGTAACAACGGATCAAAGAGAGGCGGAGACAGAGACATCGAAGCGCCGGTTCGAGACCCCGACGGCGGAAACACACCCTGCTGCAGGCCTTTAGGAGAGGACTGCACACTGCGCGGAGTACCTTTGCGGCGGAGGGGCGGAGAGGGCGAAGGCATCATCCGACTTCGCGCACTGGCAGTCGAAGCGCTCTGTAGGGATTCGAGAGTAGGTGGGAATCGGGAGAATTGCTGAGCTACCATCGGGCTCCCTGTCAGGTCGCCTCTTTCGGGAGGGTGGTTGACCGGACCGCGAAAGGGACTATCCATGACTGCAAAGGCGGACTTTGAGGGTATTACTGTGTTCACCTGGTCATGAGCTTCCACCCTCCAACCTGACCTATCCAAAGGATCCAACGAAGATGGAAAGAGCCACCAAGTTGAAGAAGTAGGGCGGCATTCGACCAGTAAGAGCGAGCCAGGTCCCCAAAGACCGAAGAATTCTCAATCGGACAGGATTACATGAGGGAGGGAGAATTTCACAGTACAAGAAGTGTCTATGGGAAAAACCCAGGCGAGATCGGGGCGAAACAAAACGAGACGACACGAAACGACGAGACGGGACGAGACGAGAGAACCGCAAGACTCGTTTCTATTTCTGGATGCGGGGGGGGTTTTTCTGATAGAATAACAATACCGGAGGAATACCTGTACCTATCATCCTTACCTATTCTGATAGCTCAGTCAAGTATATCTCACTAGGATGATAGGAGGCTCATTTGGTCTATTCATCGGAACATGTCTGATGTACTGTATTATATGCATCCATACAGTCCCAGTACTAGTCTATGATCCTGGGTGTATTATCATACGGACCTAGGTAAGTTTGGGTGTATATTAACCTATTAAGGTAAAAACTCCGAAGGTTGGGATCGGTAGGCGGTGGCAATACTTCTGATGCTTATCAAATCGAATCGGGTTTCTTATTATTAACCAGAACTGCTGCTAGAATTCTCAAAGAAAAGGCGTTCAAGGAACCTTATGTTTATGTCTATAAACATACTTGCCACTTGTTGATTCAATAAGGTTCTTCAAGGTAGTTCTCAGGCTAATAGAATGCTCTCTTGAGTCTTGATGCTTGTCTGGGACCTCCGATCGCGTTAGGAAATAATATTCCTTCCTTGACGAGGGGGCCTCGGATCTTTTTATTCTTTACAACATAACAGAAATTCCCCTCTAACATCTAATAAAATCGGATGTTACAAAACCATACACCAATCCCTTTTGCTATGGTAATTAGGGGGAGAACGAGGTGTATGACACTGCTGGCATTCGTATCCTATCTAGTAGTAGTACTATGATATTCTATCATACAGTACAGAATCTCACATCAAGTCCTAACATGTGGATTGTCTATGTGTCGTACCTACTATCTAAAACACAATATACCAGGGGTGATACTAATATATCTAGTTGAAAAAGAAGCCTGTATCTAGGTCAAAGTCTCCCCAGTCCCGCATACCATTCCTCGTTGATAATATTTAGCTCTATTATCAGCTTCATGTATCGGTTATAATTGCCCAGTATAGTTGAATATTAACTAGCGTAGTCAAGTACTAAGGGGACATTTGGCTGCATACCGTCATGTAGAATCGCGGTGTTTTCGGGCAAACGGATTGACCAAAGCCGCTCGGCCCGAAAAGATCAACTGTTAGAGGTGTTCTTTGAAGAGGCAGCTGCCAGTTCACACTTTCTTCGAGCTTTCCCACCTTTTTGCCACAACTCAGACAAGGTACACATGGATATTCTCGCTTCCGTTTCTCACTCACATTCTCTAATTGCTGTGGACTTTGACACCTCTTACACCCCCGATACTAAGCTTGCGTTTTTAATGTCCCGGAAAGCGTTGCACTTGGCTTCGCACACTCTAAATCTAAGCCTGCTATAAGCCAGAGGCCTCACTCTTGCAAGGCCTTTTGAATTGCTTTCCGAATACATACTCGGTGATCTTCACAGTTGTACCATATCTTCTAACTTAGTATAGCCTCCCTATTGTAAAACTAGCAATTCGGGAAAAATAGCTGCCGCCCACTGTCACATTTATTCATTCTGTTAACCGGGTTAGGCCCTCGGGCTCCAGACTTGAATTAACTTGGAATGCAATTGGAAGAATGTCTCTATTTCATTACCAATTAATTATGCGGCTTCGAAAATCTTTGGTCTCACCACCGTTTATCCGCTCTAGGCCCGAAGGGAGGCCCTCTCCTCAGCGCTCCGGCCACTCATACACACACACGCGCGCACACCCGGCCCTGGTCGGAAGGAAGGTTCGATAGGCCACCTAGTCCTATGATAGACCATGCAGGTAACACAATTAGCCCCCATCTAGTGAGGGTGTAAAAGTTGCCAGGGTGCCTCTCTAGATACCCGTGCATTCAACCGTCATTTCTCGGCGAGGTGAGTTGCCTTGGTTGGTCATTCAGTCTATCTGACAGACATCTCTAATAAAGAAGGTAAAAGTGGGCCTTTATGTCTTGTAAGGGAGCGGGTGAGTGGCGTCTGGTAGGACAACCATCTTGCAAAGTACTGTATGCTTACAAGATCCTATAATCTCTGTCCAAATGGCTGCGCAAACTCCAACGAGAGATTTGAACTCCATGAGAATCATGTTTTTGATGCGGTCAATTCAAGCATTCTTACACAGGCTGAATTAGTATAGGTTGTTATGGTCTAGACTCTAGACTATTGGGGACTGAGCTAGTTGCTGGTCTGGCTATCTAACGCAGCCACGAACAAGTTGATAAGCTATAGGAGGATAAGTAAGCGGGGGGATATTCTGTCAATGAAGAACCAAGAGAAGACTTACAAAGGAAGTGTACCGCTTGTCTTTACCCGCCCTCCGAAACACGTCTCGCTGGTAATCTAGCTGGTCCACATAGCAATACAACATTTTTTTCATTGTTTCATTCTTTTTAAGACTATTGAGGAATTCCTCTACGCTATCGTCGTTGCCAACCCGGGAAATAAGGAATACAGCACTTGCCGGCTTGAGATGATACTGATCCAAGCCCTTTTTGCATTGCAGGATTGTGTCCTCCAGCTCCGTCTGATTTTCCCCTGTTGGCTGATCACAGTGTCATTTTCCAGTTTAAGTCAATTATTCTCAGCTCTTGCTTAGAGAAGCAAAGGGGCAATGTGTCACGCATAGGGAAAGGTGACTCACACATCCATCCGTGATGATAATCGTTATAAGTGGTCTTTTGAATTGGTTTGAGGTTATCTTGTCAAAAATCAACCCCTGGACGATTTTGTTTCTTAGGACAGTCCCCAGTCGGGTCAATCCTTGATACCGAACTCCTTCCACTTTGCTCTTAATATCATCTTCATTCACCAGGTCATTGAAATGCCGGTCATGCTCGTAATTTAAAAAGCGAAGGAAGATTCCCTGTGGCTGGAGAAAAGTAGCGATCTGTGCAACACGGTAACAAGTATCTTCCAGCGTCTGGATGCGGTTTCCAGAATTCATTGAACTGCTATCATCTACCATCCAAACGATTGGCTATCACAGAAATTGTGACGAAGAAAAAAAGAAAAAAGAAAAACTCACCACACAGTATAGCAAAATCATATAACGCTAATGTTACCAACTTTGGTGTAATGCTAGGATGCAAATCATATTCCGATGTGATGTCCTTAGCTCGAGCAGCCGCCGTCCGCATATGATCCTTAAATTTATCTTCTGATTGGAGGAAGAGAATCGTATCATGTGTGTTATCCATACAGGTCCAACGACTGGCGGCGTGCTGGCTCCTCATGTGACCCAGCCAATCCTTGCCTGACTCAAAAAGCGAAGTTGGGGTGCGGCAGGGTTCCAAGATGCAGATATACGGCATAAGGTCCTGAATAATGTGACTCCTTCTCAACTATTAGCGAGGCGATCTTCTTTGCATACTAAGAGAGTACCCACTTCCACCTCCTTCCACTCAGCTCTTCTGTAGAACAGGCCAGGAAACAGTAAGGGCACTCCGACTCTTTGCGATCATTTGACACCTTTGGTGGTAAAGGAATATCTGCATCGCTACAATCAACATCATGGGTTATCTTTTCGTTGGTCGACTTGACAGAGTAAGCATTGGGCATTCGATTAGGTTGAACTGTTGTTGCTGTCATAATGGAAGGACCAGCCTTTGACACACGTGGTAATCGTTCGATTTTTCCCGGCGCCTTCGACGTGAGGAAACCTGTGACACTGAATGTGGCACTGAGAGTTGATTTTGGAGTAGATTGATGGCTCTGATATATTGGAGTGTTCTTGGCCTTTTTACCTTTTAGGTAGGAAAAATGTTGCTGGCGCAAACAAATAGTATCGATGATGCGCTTCCGTAGTTCTTCACTTACCTTTGATCCCTTCAGTCGAAACTCTACGATCCTCTCTGCACCCTTTCGAAACTCTTCTGTCAGGTTTACACCATTCTCGTCATACTCGACGTAGCTTCCAACTTTCACGAACCTGCGGAGAATGCCCGAGCGGCGGATGGCGCGGGACAGGCGGAAAAGGGCATCCAGCGCCTCACTCACCGCATGAAAAACAGTTTGATCTTGATCCTGCATCCCAATCGGTGTTGTAAGATGATATGGAAGAGCAGACAGCTCTGGAAATTGTTAAACTGAAAGGAAATTGATCCAGAAAGAGGGTGCTTAAATGTGACATACCGACAAGGCTGGCCTTCAGGTCATCGAGTAGTTCCACCATGGTCGACTCTAGCAACGGAGCACTTCGCAATCTCCAGTCCATCGACGTCTTATTTGGAGCCAATATGAAGTTATTTGTAGCCCATAGATTGAATCTGAAAATTTGGTTTTCCATATCCTGTATGAACAGCGCATCCCCAGCCGATGAATTTACCCACTTGTCAAATAGTTGGGAGCATTCAGCGGCCCTGGAGGCGATCGCCATTGGTACTGAATGATTTAGTGTAAATCAAGCTATTCGGCGTACTATACCAAAGTCAAGGGAAAAAGATAAAACCCAGCTACCGGGAGCCATGATAGTTGATGAAAGCTATCCAAACTGTTGGCAAACATAACTGTAAGCCTGTGAGAACACGTGGAAATGAGGGGCTTGCATTAGTTACTACCAGTGCTATCTATCAAGATGACAAGCCGTGAGACTCATAACTAAAGATAACTCTCACCCACAACCCAACACTATTCAACGATAGTGTCTCATCAATGAGATGCCTCACCGAGATGTCTCATCATTCAGCCGACCTGGTTTGTCTTGTCTCGGATGTTACTACAGCGCTAATAGAGCAGGGTCGTAAATGGCTGCACCGCGATCTGAAAAACTCGTTGGTAATAATGACCATGGAAATACAAAATGAAGATATTCTCTTAAAATTACACGTATTACAGTTATCACAAAATATGAGATGATTGTTGTATATCTTAGGAGATGAAAATAGCTAGGACTCTAGATATCTACAGGATGT
>JAHQZX020005428.1:0-23130 GCA_019804575.2 Pseudotulostoma volvatum
TCAAGGAGAATGTAAGTGCAATGTGATGTTAAAGGTATTGGCTGTGGACTAATAATGGGTCACTGCAGCATTAACATTATACAACCTTGCCTCGTTTCTAAAAGGCTTCATTCAAGATCACCGCACTCTGAATACCTCGAGGAGGAAGAGACAGAGGTGCTCATAACCTGTGAAGGTACAGATCAGGAACGAACCCTCAGGTGAATGTCAGGTGACATCGGAGAAACACTTTCTCCGGTGCCGGAGTGGAGATCATGTCTATTGTCACGTGGACATGGTTATTCCATTCCGACTAGTCTGACAGGCTCATTTATCATCCTTTTAAGTATCATTGATGCACTGAACCACGTGACACCTATCATACTGCTCGTGATTACGATTCAAGAGCAGGAATACATATGACTAAGCAGGGTCGGGTAATGTCTTTCTTTTTAACCTCGCCTATAATAGTCTCTAATATTATTATGAGCTTTTCTCCTGTATTTCCGGAAGCAGTACAGGGTACGATAGTAGTATGAGGCATGCTTCTGTCAAGTACCGTGAGCACATAGACTACCAGTACGCTACTCTTGTGTGCAAAATTTCCCATGGTAATGATAATATTGAATAAATGTACCTGGGCCCTTTAAGGGGGGAAAAAAGGAGAGAAGCAAAAGAGGAATACGGAGGATGGAATATATGGGGTCAATGCTCTGTACAAATTATCACTTCTCCCTTAAGCGGTTTTCGAGCGCCTTGGGTGAAGGAGCGTGCACCGGCCACCGAGACAAATCCATCTCATGTAAGGAAAGAAAGAGAAAGGAGAGGAGAGGAGGTTATGTTGGTCAAAGTATTATACAAAGTTGGGGGCATAATCTTTAGGGTATTCATATCACTTCTCGAAAGCAGCAAGTGCCCGATCAACGTCCGCTGCGATGTCGTAGTCGAAGACGTATTTCTGCTGTCCGGCTACTAGGCGGGGGAATCGGCCTGCACATCGGATAATTAGCACGAACTATTCATTTTTACGAGGGGGGCCTCAGAGAAAGAAAAGGCTACCTAGAAACCAAAGTATGCAGTACATAATGTACTCCTGTATAGCAGTCATCGGCCGTTTGCTATTCTGTACTTTCCGTGAACCGTCTAGGATCGCCTGCACGCGTGGCTTGCGTAGGTCCATGTGGCGTTTGGCTGCGACCTTGATGGCCTGTTTCTCATCCATTGCGATTCTCGTCGCATTATTCTCGTCGCCGTGAGAGTTACCGTTATGATCATGGTTGTGACTGGGGTCAAGATAGACCTTGCCTAGGTAATGAGATAGAAATCGTGCAAAGCATTCAACGTCCTCAAGCGCTTGCGAGGACCCCTGCCCAGATGTTGGGGGCAAAGCATGCGCAGCATCGCCCAAGAGAATGACCCCATCGCGTTCCCAAGTTGGTAGTGGCGGCGACGTCCATACAGGGTACATCGACGTAACCCGGGTGGAGGAGATGATCTTCTGTACGATGGGGTCCTTCCATGTTCTGTACCTCTCGCGAAGCTGCCGGGTGACGTCATCCATGTCAATTGTCTTCGGATCGGGACAGTCATCGATCGAGTACGTCGACCACCAGCTAGCCGTCTCGCCAGGCTCTGAAATGTGACACGGAGAGTCCCGGTTCGGGTCTGAGGTTGAGCTCTCCGAATAGAAGTATCCGAAGAAACCATTCCCGCCGAACACGAGGTTCATCGACCCTTTCTCGATGCAGTCTTTGAAATCGGCCGCTGGGGCGAAACCGCCAAGACCAACCAAGCCCCTTGATTGAGGTTATGTAGAGTTAGTAGGAGGCCAACCCTATTTTCTCTCTACATATTCACTTTTTTTACTCCTAGAGACAAGGAAGAAGAAAGGTGTAGAGGGAAGGGAGGAGTGAATCGGGGATACTCACTCATACTGATGAGCGTATTGGCCCTCCTTTGCTTCAGGGAACAGGGCCCTCTTTGCCGTGCTTTTGAGACCGTCTGCGCCAATGACGAGGTCGGCTTTGGCAGGCGGACTCTCATCCGCAAACCGGATGGTGTTTCTATCTTCCGCGTTCGTCTCGACCATAGATACTCTCTTGTTTATAATGACTCCCTCAGGGATCCGGTCCTTCAGACATCGCCATAGCGAGTGGCGACTGCATCCTACTGAATTCATGGCAGGGTCAGAACCTCCTAAGGACATAAGGGTCCGGCCATGCTTGTTCTTCATGTTGAAATGCGAATAAGCATAGCCGGCGCGGGTGATATCCTTGAGAAGTGTTTCGTCCAGACGTCTTAGGACATTAAGTCCATTGGGCCCAATACCCAGGCCTCCCCCTACAACCAGAGTGGCCGAGTGAGTGGACTCTTGGTTTTCCTCGAACTGATCGTTCGAAACATCATAGGCCTCGTAAATAGTGTATTCATGATCCTGAGCTGGTGCAGGCGGTTTTGGTAAATGCTTCCGCAGCGCAAGATATGCGGAGCATCCAGAGATACCAGCGCCAATGATCACGATCTTCATCTGGTACTAGAATCTCGTTCTAAGCTTATCAACAAATTAATTAAGTCAGGATGGTTGAATAAAAAGAAGGCTATCAGGCCGCTCGCGTCTCAAGAGTTCAAAGCTGAAGAATAGTTAGTAAATCAATTCCATTTCTATATCAATTTTCTATATGAATATTTTTGTTGCCTGATCCCCCGACATCCAGGCAGTTAAATTCAAGTTAACATTAGCTTTCCGGTTAAATGAAGCCACAATGGCGTGAATGGATAGATTTAAAACTTGGCCGCAGGCTTCCAGTTTATTTCTAATTAGTAATATATTAACGCTAATACAAGTTAGGAAAGGCAAAAAAAGGTTACTTACTCCAGTTAAAGGAATAAATCTCATATGTCTTTCTATAACTTTTGTTTTAACACAATTATCCACAGAGTTACGGTCTCTTATTTTAATTTTCATGTGGCGATGTGGCGGTACGTAGCTTTTGACAAGGTGGCCTCTCCGGCTACGTATAGGGGCACTTCGTATTGCTTTTCGTCTCAGGACACGCTAAAAGGGTATAGCTCCATTTTCTGTGCTTTCTAGAGTTGACGAGGTACGGAATCAGAGCGCCCAAAAAAATAGATCAATTGTGTGGAGAACAATACGGTAAATTGAATGAAATGCGTTTTACATTCGCTAGGCTAAAATACTATGATCTAAAAAGGGATTCGAGTTCGCGAAGCAAGTGTGCAGAACGCAGAACAAAGGTAGCTATCATGCGACGGAGACAGCTAAAGCTCCAAATTTTCCCCCGGAAATTGACTCGCCACCAAAATCGAGATATAAAACCACCACCTGATACCAAATTCTGGTCTCGACTCGTTAACATACCCGGAGCTCCTGTAGTAAAAATTTCCAAATACTGAAGAAGAGAAAAAAGGGGAAAAGAACCAACGGCACGGATACCAGAGTATTAGCGTGAATGAATTTTGAGCGTCCAGGTTGCCAAGCCGCGTGCCCATGGTGGCAAGCTGTGAAGACGATGAGGCATTCGGTTCTGGTGGCACTGCCGCTTAGACTCTTGGAGTCTCCCCGAGCGGGGCGCAGAACCAGTGCCCTTTACAACAGGGCGACCGAGCCCTCGCAAGCGAGGATCCAAGAAGATGGAGGAGCGGGGCTAGCTGCAGAACCTCGCAACACAACTGCAAGAACCTCATCACCCTAAAAAGCACCCCAGAACTAGCCCCGTCGCGATATCTCACACGGCAACGTTTCGGCAGCGCCAAGGCGGCAGACCACAGCTATCCTCGCCTGTGCGCGGGGCTGTTTGTTCAGCTTCCGCTCGGCCATAAAGGCTCAACACGTACGCGATGCTCGGAAATGTTCTGAACTTCCAGGCGAAATAGAAGCCGGATCAGGTTGGTGCAGGCCGTGCCATCTGGCCTCGCAGTCCGCTTGGGGCCTGGCTTGCCTGGTCCAAACTAAGGCCAGCATCTCCAGGCACGGTAATTCTTGCTGTGGGCGGATCTCAGCCTAGGTACCCCCGTTGTTTGCAAGTCTAACAAGCCTTGAGTTGCTCAGGGCTAAACGCTGGGGCTTCCACAACTAGCGGACTTCACGAGAAAGCTTAAAATGTAGACTATGAGGAGGTATGTCCATGTAGACTCTGACTATGATCCTAATAGGTGCACCAACTATAGGGGTCCGTACCCTGCAGATGATCTTAGCTGCCCCCCAAAGCCCAACTTTCTACGACAAACACCACTCGGGCCATAGAGAATGGGGGTGTGTCAATCCGCCCCCTGCCCACGTGGTTGTCGATGGCGGCTGCAGACTAGAGCTTATGGCTGACGCGTCAAGGGCGACGGCCGCACCGGAGACGGCGTCCACGGTGGCTTGTAAGGTCTTCTTGTTTCCCAAGGCTATGAAATGTAGTGGTGATGCAAAGCTTGCTGAGGAAATCCAGATGATGAGTAGTATTCTGCTAATACGTCAATCATAATGTCACCCACATGTATCGTGTTAACTGGCTGGTAAAGATTCCATATACGACACGATACAATCATAGTATATACTATGCATGGTAACTGAGGGAGGACTCGAACCTACTTTATAATGACGCCATCTTTCGGGAGAGCTCAAGGCTCAGGGGCTAACTTGTTTGGTTGTATTATTATTATTATTATATATACTCACTACAGGTAGTGTGGTAGTATAGAGTATAGTATCATGAAGATGAAGGCTTCTCCTATCATATGATACAGGAGAAATACCGCCGGACGGAGCTTCTTGCTTCTTACTTCCCCTCCCTAACTCTATCTCACTGCGCCTTTTGGCTCTCATCGTGTCCTTCCATGCTATCTAGGACTATGAGAGATAGAGACAAGAACCAAGCGAGAACCAGACGAGAACCTCACTAGCTATAGGGACGATCCTTATCATTTCGGAGTCAAACTTACTCGCCGCTGTATAGGCGGAATCCTACATCACAGCCGCAAACGCTGCTGCCGAGCCTTTCAGCTTCATCGGGCATACTTCATCTAGCCTCCTTTCCAGCCCAGCGCCTCGAGTGGCCTTCTGTGTTCTTTTCCAATGTTGAATAGGATTTCCAAAAGCGTTAAACAGCCAGGAAACGTCTCCCCGGAGGATTCCATCTCATGCTCTAACATACCCAGTATCCTAAATACCTCCCTAATCGATTCATCCTCGGGGAGAGCTGGCATTAATATCTCCTATTGAGCTACAAAGCTTCACGTGGTTCGAGACCAGATTCCACCACCCGTCACGAGTCGACCAGAGTTGCTGTAGCAAAGGACATATCAAATATCAATCTTGTATTTGCTCATAAACACCAATCACAAGGCAATCGGACCTGTTACAGCAAAGGACAAACCGTCCAAACCCCTCACCCCAATGTTCATAACATGAATTACAGCCCAGCCACACTTGGGTATGCAGGAGGCATGCCATCCAAATCTCCCAATCCGGATTATCCATAGTTATCTCAGTACCGGTCGCCGACCAACCCAACGGCTACATCAAAGGAAGCACCGATCTCATGATGCTACAGCTCCAGCACAATTGTTAATCGATAATTACAACAGGCAAAAAGCGGCCACCTCTCACTTTTCTCGGGTTTGTTTGTACCATGGGAAACTCGACCGCCACCTTGCCGCGATGCCCTAGCCATATTACGGTAATAAATGTAGCTCCAAATATGACCAGCCGGATCGCACAAGCTTATGGATTTGTTCAATAGTGTGAACGGGAATTAAGGATACTTACCGGAATTTGAGGACGAATTCGGGCTAAACGTGGAAATGTGGAATATTGAAGACGGTGACTTGCCGGTGCCTCCTTCACCGGTTACATACAAAGGCTGCTCGTCTTTCCCCGCACATCACGATAGAAAACCATTGTTACTGTCCGTTTTGGTTTAGCATTCAATAACATAGCTTCATCGATGAGATCAACCATCTTTAAAGGAGGCTAAATGTGATGTAAGCTGTGCTACACGCGTTTCTGTATGATTGATTTCGCAAAGGTAAAAACAGGCTCCGGTTCCACGTATTTATCATCCCTGTTTGAATCACGCCCATAATTATCATCTCTATTGATGTAATTCATTGTTTTGTGTGACACCTATCACACGATCTTCTCTTGTCCAACGCTATCCGGTTATTTGATACGAGAGACCAAGTTTGTCATCATTTCTTTGGTGTTATCTAGGTCCGGGTTGAACGTGGTTCATATTACAGGTCATACCGCCGTTCGCTCGGACATAACAGGCTACATTTCATAACTCCCCCTCCGACCACGCTAGTATTAAGAATCCTTGGACCTTGCTGGGTAGCTGTGATTTAAACAGATGGTGATCTTAACCCTGTTGCTGACATGCCAGGCGTTGAGGCCACACTTTAAGACTACAGCTATAATAATCAATCAAATAACCTTGGAAAACGGCATTTAAACGTACAAGTTCGACGGGCAATCTCACCCATGCGGTCGAGGCTGTCGATATGGTAGTGGAGCCCACCCCTCAAGACCACCCGAATCGAGCTGGTCACTTGAGCATCCTTGGAATCTAGCTGGTCGCCAGCCCGCGGTTTGAGCAATCGCAAACTAGTTGAATGGATGATTTCAAAAAAAGAAAGCTAGACTCCGTGTCATGTATGTAAGGTACAGAGTATTCATACCCGATACCGCTCGTGACTTCCAACTCAACTTGTAACTCCCCACGCAAAACTGAATTATACAAAATTCTCAAACCCAAGAAACACTCAGAATGCGATGGCGAATATTTCCCAGGGATTAGATTTGCGTGGCTGTCGAATTACAAAACTGGCCTCGAGAAATTGAAACACACTAATTGTTGAGGCCAAGGTCTTGGCACGCGCTGTGTGCTGTTCAAGTGAGGAAGATGGATGTGGGAACTCCAATAATGACGGAAACAGAACTCTAACAGTGACATGAATTCTGCCATGGGTTTGATAACCTTATCGACCAATGCTTGACAAATGCGGGACAGAGCAGGTGGTGCCCCGAGTGGCCCACGACCTAGTGGAGTGCATGAAGGCATGCGTCGTCAAGTACATGGGCCTCGGGAGAGCCTCCTTTACGAGCAAGCGACAAGTGCCCCTCCCCGCGATGTACAAGGAATGGAAACGACTCAGAATAAGTATTCATAAGGTTGCCGGAAGACTCGGCCCTTCGGTCGGTACACCCGTCGTAAAGACGGTTAATAGCATCCTGCTGCTCGGAAAAGAAGTCGAGACGGCCTCCTTCATTGGAATTTGGATTGCAGTCACACCGAAAGCCAGGACTACAGCGGAAGATCTGTTGTCAGACAAGGAGAAAATTTCCCAAGTCCTTAGGAATGGATGAGTTGAGTGGTGAAAGTCCACGACCTCCCTCCCAACGAAAATGACAATGTTGAATTGGGAAAACAACTTATACGTTAGGGATGTCTCAATCGAAGGAAGCGTCCTCCCAGAAGTAACCGAAGCGTCTTATTACTACGCGATATAATGCCATTAGTAAGCATTACATAATCATAAAATAGTGGTTATCTCAGTACTCATGTGATCAAGAGCGGGAACCGAACCTAAACAGGTTTGGCGCCCGGGCCCACTATAAGAAGTTGACCTAGCTCAACTAGGCTCAACTAGGTTCAGCTTGCTTACTTAACACAACCATGTGACTTTGCATCGGCAACCATCAGGGGATTAGTTATTTCGACGGGAGCTAACTTGTTTTGGATATGGAACCGAGCTTCGTGCCGTAGAACACGAGGCTTGTTGTTGAAATCAATTGCATCTACCCCAATTTCCAACTATCGTGACTATGGAGACTCTTCCCAGCATGGCGTGCAATATTTTGAAAGCCTCTTCGAAGCTGCCCAAGCCCAAGCAAAATGAGAGGGATTTGCCCTCCGCATCCGATAAATCGGTTCGTCCTAGCAAATATACGCAAGTTGTACATTTTCTACGTAACAGATGCCACATATTCCCTCGAATTAACTACCATTTTTTAGAAATACCACGTATTGGGCTGCATGAAGTTAAGTGCCGCTGACCCTATTGTGATGGAGTCATCAGATCTGCTTCGCTAAATAAATCGAGGCTGGCACAAGTGACGAAGCTTGGTTCCATATCCGAAACAAGTTAGCTCCCGTCAGAATACCAAATGCCCCCCGTCAAAATAACCGAACAATCAAGCTTGCGAAGGCGCATACTTTAGCCTCATTTAATGATCACGTGACTTAATGACTCATCACAAGCTCGGCTAACAATATTGTTGCTGCGGCAAATCCTCCCTGGTGAGTCCACGATCTTTGTATGCCAACAAGCGGTTCATACTCTAAAAATTTTCTGGCTTGACGTCTACGGTGGCGGCTACTTTAGATGTAGGAAACATCGCGTACCGTTGGTTTTCTAGAGATGCTGAAGATGTCTCTGATCCCAAACAGGAGCATCCCTGCCACCAGAATCTTCACTTATAAGGTTGACCCAAGTTTTTGAATCGCACCGGCCTTACCCCGATGCAAAAAACTGGATGCCACGCCATTTTCATCCCCCTATAGCTGTTACTGTCACCAGATCGTCAGCCACGTCAGCCGCTACTAGCTAAATTTGTCATATGAGCGATATGGAAGTGGGGTTGCAACTAGATGATCTCTTGATGTTCATAGTATAGGCCTCCCACCTCCATCTGTTTCCCGGCTGAGTCCCAGACTTCAGCGTTCGCTTGATCACCCTTTCAAGGAGAATGCTAGTACCCTGATATTATCTTTGATTCTTATCCTCATCCATAGTGACACATTTATCGGTAACTCACTAGAGGCATAGTCATTCTATCTCTTACTAGCATAGTGTTGTTAAGCCCCAAAGCGTCAGAGCTAATAGTCACAACTGGAAGTGAACGTAATAGGTTTTTCGGTAAACTTCGGATAGTACAGTGTATGTATCAACAATACCGCTGAAGGTGAAGCATCATATATCCTTTACCACCATATTCTAACCCACCCGATCTGTCACGTAGAGTTGTGTTGGAGTGGCAACTGTACAGATATATGGTGTCCTATTATTTATAGTCAATCCTGATGCATCAAATTTACTCCATATATATCCTTGGGGAGTCGACGTCACCTGTAAGAATCCCATGATCACCGATTCGAGTCCGGGAAACGACAAGCAGAGCTTATAAAGTCGGGTCGCTACTATCATAGTACGGGATGAATTCTGAATGGTCGCACCAATATGCTACTTAGCTTTGAGGTTTAGAACTGCTTTCCAGAAAGCCTATGGTTGTTTATCGCATACTACTTTCAGTAAGGCTGAGTCCTCCCTAGATACCTTATTCTAGGGGGCTCCTACTTACTCTCCGAATGGCTCGCATTCAATGAAATTAAAACTGCGGCTTCATATTCCAGCGATCCCGGCTGAAATTCCTAAATTGTTGTCTATCCTCACTACTTTGTATAAAATCTTAAAGGATTTACGTTTACCCAATTTAGTTCCAGGTAAGCCGCCTCCCATGTAGCAAATCGTAATCACCTCATATTTTTAGGTACTTACATCCAATTCTGAGGTAATTCTAAGGACCCTATCAAAATCACTACTAGGAGGCAGTATGATGAAGATAGCACTTCATATCTCACCTTTTACCGGTTAGAGAGCCAGATTCATCCCCAGATTTCATTGATTAGATGGAGCTTGGTCATACTCATATAGTAGTACATATAGCAGAAAAAGAGGTGACGGTAAGCAATGATCACGATTCTAGATGAAAAGAGATAGTAAAGATCCCACGGAGCAATGTATAGAAGAAGTATCTAGGACTTAGGCATGCAGAGAACGCCTGAGAATTGTTTTTACAGCTAGATGTACGGTCGCGCAACTATGTAGTATAGAGACAATCAATCAATATCATTTTATAGTGGCCGGATTGTAAATCAATCTAACTGGATTTGGATGTAATTTTCTCGTAAGAAATTATTCTTACAATTACCTAGGTACGTACAAAATTCTTTAGGCGGTTAGCTACATAGCTTGAGTAAGGAGCGCAGGGGAGAGATCTGGGGACGATATGCTAGTAGAAAGTTACCATGTTGTTAAAACACCATATTATTTAATTATAGACGAAGTGATTAAGTTTAAGGGATAAATAATTATCATGTTATAAAAGTAATGCACAAGTACTACCTAATTTAACCTGGGGATTGCGCTTCAACTTTGAAGGGCCTATCTCTCTTTGTTATATAGAAATTGAGGTTCTCTCTAAACCTTTGATTGGTGGTTTGGCGTTGCCCTGCGTGCACGCTACTAATTTTACTTTGTAATTTACTGTGATAAATTATTTTATTATATGTTGAAAAACATCTCTGATCTTACAGGACGGCCAAGTCCCTTCATACCGCTCTCTCTTATAAGCTTTCGTAGTGTCGTCCGCGCTCCATTACAAGTACTATGATACCATATGAAAAGCCGTTAGTACACGCTAAGGCTAAGTATGTATATCACTGAGAACCAACATGCTGTATAGCGGGGGCGCAGGTCCTAAGTTCTATGTACTCCCACCAACCTCTGGACGGCTAGGGCTTCTGGAAAGACGCACTAAAAATCGTCAACACCCCACCCACTAATGAAGAGCATGATTATGCGCTGATCACACAACTCAATGGACTGCAAGAAAGACAAGGCTGCCATCATTATTGCAATATACTTATGTTGTGACTATAGAAAACACTATAGAAGCCAAGTCAATATCGCGGACTAAAGGTTGATCGAAGTATGCCTTCATACATATATTATCATTAGTATTTTCGTTGTCAGAATGGATATCGAAGAAACTGTTCGTTTAATTTATCTGTGATTACGGGGATATTCGACTCCCCTTGTATCATACTAGTGTTTTCTGTCGTTACTAATTGTACCTTGGAAGGGCAGTTTGTCATACATACTGTACCTTCCTTCTTTTATGTACTAGGTAGAATATAATATTCATTCCACTTTGTGTGAAAAATCTTCCCTCTTATTCTGAGTATCCAAGTGTATTTAGTACTATCGTATGTTGTACTAGTTGTAGTTGGTGATATAGAGAACTTGAGCCTTCAGGCAGTTAGGTGCCAGTATTTATCTCTCTCTCTGGCTATATGTACCATCCTTTAGGTAATAATATTCAAATAGCTTTCAACTTGATTGAAACACGGTGTTAGGTAAGCAGTGCTATAGTATATATACTAGAAGCGTTTCTGGAAAGAGAAAATGAGGCAATCAAAGATAAAGGGCGTCAAAAATGGAAAAGGCGTTTTCTAAAAATGTCAAATGAGCTCTCATTGTTTAGTATCCCCCTGCGTCTGTCAGTTTCATGCTGGTATATACACTACTAGCATGTAATAACTATTGATATATGAAACATTATTGTAATTTGTACATACAATACATATCAGCACCCTTGTGATCTGGAAATTTCCGCTCTACTTGGTGGCTAAATCCCGGAAAGCAAATCATCTACATACAAGTCAGAAAAATCTCTTCACCGTGGTTTTTGTGTATTTGGTTTTAGGGCGTATTCAGCAGCATATTCATTAGCGAATAGTTGCCAGGGGAATATTAACTCGCTTTGCAGATATCGTCTCCATCATCCGAGGCAATATTTTCATTCGAAGCGTTCGCTGATTTTCACATTCAACAGGTTAACTACGCCTACCAGAGTCACGATAATAATGAAAGATAAACAAAAAGGTATAAGTCTTCACCTTAGGTACTTTAGATTTTGAAAGGGAGTCTCTATTACCTATGAATAGTAGACTTTACATGTTGAAAAAGGGGGGACCTGACATATAGTACGCTGACTGGATGACCTACTAAGTCATCCATTGGGCCTTTTGGCGTTGTGGTGCCGTGGTAAAGTCAGCACCCGCTGCCTTACATATGCCTTCCAAGGAAGATCAGTACTTTCTCTGTCGTGGTAATAAACTGAATGAAGAGCCCTCTAGACCGTAATTAATCTGTAAGGACTCGATCGAGTCAAGGAAAGTGAGCCTCTCCGTTCATGCAAAGTAATAGAACTGCTGAGAAGCCCGGTCCGTCCGCGCCAGCTTAATAGTATCATTATTATTATCAATATCCATACTTGAAGCAAGTAGTATAGCCTCTTTCAAGAACGACAAACCAGTAGCTAGAAGATTTTTATTATTTTATTATTATTGCTACATCCCCAAGAGGTATTCCCCAAATACGAGAAAATATAATGCGTGATGGTAAGATCGGGGAAGTGTTGTGGGTCGCATTCCCCCGGCAAGAAAATCTGCAAACCCCGACCCTGCATATGAATTTTCACTTTTTGTACGGGGATACATTCTGCGGCCCGTGCATCTGTTAGCCACCTTGGAAATACTCAGTTGTTGTCATCAAAATGCGTTCGCCGGAGCGGCAAGTGGGCCCAGAATATGAATACCTTGGGTACCACATATTCTCGGCTGTATTCACTAGTGAATGTATTGCCCAGTGTGCCCTATGTGTACCTTGTGAGACGAGAGTCGTCTTACGTCTGTTGGCGGTTCAGTGTGATAATGAACGAGAGGAAAGCGATGGATTCATACAAGCAATTCAACAACGTAGTTATATACAAACGGAGAGGATTTTGGAATGGTGAGCTGTGATTGGTAAAGAAGTTGGTGTCTGCAGCGGTGGGTACGCTTGAGCCGAAATCAGACTTAGTATCCAAATCCTCTCCCTGAGTCACCGAGATAAGCAAGGAAATCGGGTTTCCGACTTCGAGCGAATTATTTACATAGAGAGTTCGTGTCACGTGTGCCTAAGAACAGCGTAGTGACGTCTATCTGAAACGTTTGTGTAAACGACTTATGTAAACGGAACGGGTCCGGCCTTACATTTAAATTACAACTCGCTAGACCTTCAAAAGATCTCGAAATTTGCAACTTGCGAGTATTGCCTAGCATCCTATTCCCTTCTTCATTTTTTCCTTAAAGATTAAAATCAGCCTCTACCTAACTCTCTATGTCCGATAAACCGCGGTCCCCCTCTCCTGCCTCTGCGGATATCGATGATATGTCTCTGAGCGCGAGCCCTTGCAATTCAATCAGAGCCCAAAATCCATCCTGACGATGACTCAAGTTTGTTTGCCACTTGGCCTTCAAGGTCACCTAGTTACTAATTGCGGTCCTCTCCTCTCGGAGCAGGAAGACTTGTCCCATTCGGCAACGCCGCTGTTCCCTCTGCCACAGCACCGGATCACCATGCCGGAATTTCAAGGTTCGCAACGGAATCAAGTCTGTTTACCACTTGAACGCCAAGGCTATTTGATCACTCGTCGTGATCCTCCCCTCTCAGAGCAGGCGGGTTTATACCACCCGGCAACGTTGCTGCTACTCTTGCTATAGTCAAAGAGTTCTTATACCAGAGTCTCAAGGTTCCCAACACAATTTTTTCCGAGCCCCAAAACCCCCTAGGTTATGGGGGCATGTCGTGTACAATTCGTTTGGAGCGCATGGAGACTCAAGTGGGCCTCATTGGTAGATTCGGTGGTGCTAGGAGCAGCAGTCGCGGAAGTTTAGCGTATAGCTAGGCATCTTGGTATTATAGCGTCTTTAAAATCAATTTCTAGGTGATTCTTCAAAGATATAATTACCTAGGCCCTCTTAAGACTAAAAAGGCATTTCCCTCTATCGTTTAAACATCAAAATAACCCTCGACATTACTGAAGGGGAGCTGTCACTATGTCATAGCTGTCTATTATCTGTGGCGCCACCTTTTTATTAACTAAAAATGTGCTCTTCGGAGACTCTTCAAGATGTGAGTATGCTTTCTTGTATAAACCATTATTGCTTGAAACAGCACATTCTGTGTAATAAAGCAGGTACTGTTTTATATTCCTTACGGTTTATTTCTAGTATTCAATACATAAACCAAATACAGTAAGACCAGAATCAAGTTAGTAGAGTAGGGTGGCGGTTAGCCAGAGGGTGCTCCTTATATTTTCCCATAGGCACTACTCTATCCGGTGTTTGCGTTGGCTTGAGTCGCGAAACTGAGATACACCGAGCGGAAAGGAAAACGTTGCCCCACTATAAAATCCAATCCAATGTGTACATCAACGAATGTTGTTGTATGAAGTGGCCTGTAGAATATTTAATCATTAATGATTAGAAATTATCATTAGTGATATCATGATAACCAACTATAGTATATAGCTGGATACCAGTAATTGGTGAAGATTTTAAAAATATGACTCTCCCTTGCAATAAATACTACTTTAGCTGTAAGCAAGACAATTCATGATCTCTGTACATGTATCAAACTAGATTAGTAGGTATACATTAGGACTAGTAGTGCCTTAGAGACAGCTATCATACTAGTATCAATCGCTTCATAGAACTAAAGTTTGTCCAGTCGAAGCTATATCCCCGCGAACTTCCTCGATCTCTGTATCATCTATGAGATATTAACTTCCGATTTGATCATTGACAGTGATAATTGAAGGGCTTTATGTGTGTACATGGGCAGATCATAATACATATATACTCTAGCTGCATGACGTCCAGATTTTGACTAGAACTTTCTTAATATAATGAAATGAAAATTGCCCTCCATCTATAGACTGATAGGATTTTGGGTTGGTAGCAAGTAACCGCAATTATACTAGTATCTCGATACGCACGATGAGCACTCCTTAGAGAATGTGATTTTTAAATACATTCACCTAGGATTTGGTGGGAAGGTAGTTGTTTTAAAAGCGCGGGTCGGTGAGCGAGTGAACTTATAGTATGGGGGAAGTGTCCGTACTATAACTTGGATGTATTCTATACATGTGTAATGGTCCCAAGTAACTTGAATGTACTGTACTAAGCGAGCCATGAACTCGCGATCGAATCTAATAATTAGTGTTCTTATTTAGTATATTAGCAAGGACTCCGGACTCGTACCTAGCTTTATGTCATGGTGCATACTAGTACTACCTCTGGTATGGATATTGATCGATCTTAAGTGACAACCATTTTTCATTAAGCTACCTAGCTAGCTACATACAATTAAGAAAGGGAGGCCTGGAATCAGCAAATAATGGCTGCTCCTATCAATAGTCATTTGTGGCATCCTGTGTAACCAATGTGGCTCTAAATCGAAGCCACTAATATTATTGAATATATGTTAAGCATACCACAATGAAACGCTCAGGGATTTTCCTCTAGATCTACGGATAGACCTTTGGTATTCCGGTTTCAATAGTCCACCAACATTATCAATATTACTAATTACCCATTCTCTACACGACTGGGGTTCATTGTGGTTCAGCAAGTCTGGCCCACCAAATGGTCATACGGGGGAGTACCTGACATGCATGGGGGTAGGAATGAGTACTGCGCATCACGAATAATACCCACGAGGCTTCCTATATTTGGAGCAAGCTTGGATGGAAACCTCTTTCCGAGCTCTCGCAGGCAGGATGAGAGATTTTTCTACTCATTTGTGCATGTACATGTACTTTGTGTATATGGCGGGCGTGTAATAGTGTAGGATTACAGTACATGCTAATAAAGCAGCAATCGAGGGAACGTACCCAAGGATCTTCCGTATTTCGGATGGCTCACATTTTTCAATGAATAGTCATTAAATTAGTAGTATTGGTACTACATGAATGACGAGAAGGGAAGTACATGTACCTGATCCATTCATGAAACGGCGTCAACGGCGTCAAAGCGCCGAATCCTTTTCCTTCCCGTTTAGGGCTATGAGTAGCTAGTGACCGGCCTGCGACTCCGTTTTCACCCGGGTCTATTGGAGGAATGACAGAATGGAAGAGAATCCTCGTTCCTGAAAAGGCGGACCGGTTCCGGAGCGGTCTGTCACGTGACAAGGCCAGGGCGGGCAGAGCGGGCAAGCGCCCGGTGGTGGTTGATGATTGGGTGAACGGGTTAGTTGCGCTGGCAAAATGCCTCATCTCCGCTCAAGCCGCTTTTGTTCTCTTTTAGTTGGTGAGGCCTCGAGGAAACTTGAAATTATGTGTACCCTGTACAATGTCATTATTCTGCTCATTATTCCTATCTTAGTACTCATTCCGTGCTCAAACCGGCGAACTAGCTACGTTACTTACCGTACAAGAGCCCCAGTGGCTGTCCTGGATCAAGCCAAGGTCCAATGGATCTGCGGACGGAAGCTTCCTCCATTCCACATGCTTATGGCCACCTGCCTCGTAAGATGGACGTTGGAGGTGCAGTACGATCCGCTGTGGCTAAGCGGAATGCGTTTCCGGGTAAGCTAAACCATGAGGCCATGGATGGCACGGAGCATTTAAATAACAGCTTCGCGGCCTGTCTCTCCCCCGGTCAGTTTCAATAATGGCGAAATTAACTTGGCCCGGAAGATCTGCTTTGATTTCTGATCGCTAAAGAGGGAACTGGACTCAGTCTGCTGTCGTGAGAATCCATCCTGCCTGTCAGCGTCTGGCGTAGCTCACATGAAGCCGCCGCCTTCCGGACCCCGTCGAGATGGTCGCTGCGGTTAATTCTACCGAGATAGAGCAACAGACTAAGAGGAAGATATCTACAACTACTGGGATATCAGGCTCGGGTCGACCGGTGAAAAGGAGGGCTTCGCGGGCATGCTGTTGTTGTCGCGCGCGAAAGGTCCGATGTGATGTAGTTGAGAGTGGCGCCCCGTGCACAAACTGCCGGCTGGACCAGGTGGCATGTGTCGTTACAGAGAGCAAGCGAAGGAGGTGAGTTCAACTCCATTTGATGGACGGAGCCAAATTCAGTCGTGGGTGACCACTAAGATGGTCGTTATTGGCTTCAGGAAATCCAGAGGTGACTCGGCTGGGGCAAGGATATCATCTGAATCACCAGCGGAAGCCTCGGAAGAAACCTCGACCCTCACAAGAAATAAGGGCCACAGTCATGGCCATCAGTTCCTGGATGAGACCGATCTCCTAGACGCTTTATCTCCTTCGCAGTACTCGACGGAGCTGGAGCTTCCGCAGCAGCAGATGCCTCATCTCATTTGTGTGTGATGCTAATTCTTCCTTGTTCAGATGCGTGCTGACCAACGATAGATCAACCTCAAATTCAACGCATATTGGGCGAAGGAGAGCAACAACGTAGGGGGCTAAGCTTTACCCAGCATTGCGCGCTTGATCCCACCACTTCCACGTTACGACCGTTATTCGAACTCTCGACTGGTGCTCCTCCCCCAGTGTACTCACTCCCAGATTACATCAGAGGGCTTCCCCAGAAGCTTTTGGTGGAGGATGTAGAATATTTGGCGACTAAAGGCGCTTTGACCATACCCGACCCGGAGCTTCGAAATGCGTTGCTGAAAAGCTATGTCCAATATGTACATACTTGCATGCCACTATTGCACCTTGAAGAATTTTTGCAGGCAATTTTGCTGGATGATGGGACCCACCGGATCAGTTTGCTCCTCTTTCAAGCGGTGATGTTTTCAGGGACCGCATTTGTGGACATTCAACATCTCCGCACAGCTGGTTATCCTTCTAGGAAAGTCGCCCGCAAAGCATTCTTCCAAAAGGCTCGGGTCTGTAAACGTCCCAACGATGCAGGTATCTCTTGGGAATCAAAAAGATTGCTGACTTATTAGTTTTCTAGCTGCTTTATGACTTTGACTATGAAGTTGACCGAATAGCACTTGTGCAAGCTTTGCTCTTAATGACGTATTGGTACGAAACTCCGGACGATCAGAAAGACACCTGGCATTGGATGGGGGTCAGCCTGTCTCTGGCACACACCATTGGGTTACACCGCGACCCTGCAGGCTCAGGCATGGATGGGAGACGAAAGCAACTGTGGAAGAGGATCTGGTGGTGTGCCTACACGCGTGATCGACTCATCGCTCTAGGTATGCGACGGCCGATGCGGATCAAGGATGATGATTGCGATGTATCGATGCTATCTATGGACGATTTCGAATTCAAGCCGTTCGCATTGGATATTGTCAATATGGCTAGTTGTGAGATTCTCCAGAATGTTAGCTACCAGAAGCAACTGGCTATGATGTTCATCGAGAAGTCCAAGCTCTGCTTGCAAATTAGTCACGTACTGTCAACGCAATATTCGGTGTTGAGCCATAAATTTGGGGGTACGACCACGACCACGATGATGCTGGTGCCGAAGAAGTTGACTTCCGAGACCTTGGAGGTGAGGCGCTGTGATCAAGGGCTAGAAGAATGGGTTACCGGGCTCTCGGCAGATATGCAGTACCAACCTCCGTCGGTCAGCAGTTTGACCGAGGCGGAAGAAGCCATGCACGTACACCGTGCGTTGTTGAAAATGGTCTACCTAGCTACGTTGAGTGCATTGCACCGTCCCCAAGTTCTTCCAGTTACGTCTCTCCCTGCAGCTGAAGCCGAATTGCAAGATCTTTCCAGGAGGAAAGTTCGACACGCCGCCGTTGAGCTCACGAATATCGCACAAGACCTTCATAGCATAAACTTGACCCGCTTTCTTCCCACAACTGGTGTCACCGTCCTTCTTCCCGCAGTGATTATTCACCTGCTAGACGTCAAGTCCAATGACCCCGGTGTCAGGACGGCTAGCCTGCGTCGCTTCTATCAGTGTATGCGAATTCTCCAGCGGCTCAAGGAAATGTATGCCTCCGCAGATTTCGCAACATCATTCCTTGAGGCTGCCCTTAGCAAGGCAGGTATCCAGGTTCCTTTTCCGAATGCTGCAACGCCGCCGCACCAAGAAATTCAGGCGCCAACGCTAACAAATCCGGGCCCTATCAATCGACGGCCAGCTTTGACTCCCCCGCCCGATTATTTAGCCCAGAAGACGTCCCACCTTACTTACTCTCATCTATACGACTCTTCTTATGCGATTCATTCGCCAGATGATAGAAGCTTAATATTCGCGGCATCTACTCCGCCTCATTCTATCGGTGGTGAAAACACCGGTAACCAGAGTATCAACGCGTCCCTTAAACAAGATGCCTTTAGCATCCTTGCAAAGTCTGAGATGAGTTTGGACGAGTTTATCGACCTTGCCAATGATGCGGAAGTCACACAAAATGATTTTGATGCCTTGATCAACTTCGATAATACAAACACTGACATGTTTGCTGCCGAAGAAGGCCTCGGGTTAAATTTACCTAGTAACAGCGGGCTTCGAAGTGATAATGACAACGATGATTTCGAATTGGACTGGACGGGAAACTACAGTGATCCGATCCTAAATCTTGAAATCACCCAAAACAAGATATCAGGTCTCACTAACTCACACCTCAACGGCGAACATGATATGATTTTAATGAGTCCAAAATTTACGGACCATGCTGTTGTAAATGATCTCGATACTGATCTTTAACTGGCATTTGGTCCTTGATTATACATCCCGGAATACGGCGTTTTCTAGTGAATATCAAATAGCAGGTCTGTATTATATGAGCATTCTCTCTTGATGACGGAAATATTGATTCTTTTGTTTTCTTTCGGATTCGACATTAGTGTTTAGACACATTGCGGCGCAATGCCATAGTTTATGCGATCAAAGATTATATTCCGATGATGACATCTTTACAGCTCCTAATTATCCTTTTATGTCTAGTAGATAGAAATTTTTTATTAGAACTTTATTTAGAAATGAGACGGAGGCCAGAACGGGATAGAATGGAAACTTTAACACAATGAAATCGTCGATGAATATGAATGAACCTACTATGGAAATCCTGTACATACAAATGTTGGGATCCTACTTAAAAAATGAGAGCGTAGTGTTGGAAACCATACCTAGGTAGAATAGGTCGCATGATGCAGAAATTTAGCCGATAGTTTTTTTGTTTTTGGTTTACATTCCTTTTCTATCCCCGCTTCCTCCTCTTTGACTATAAACGTGGCCAATAACCTAGCCTAATTGCTAATTTCGGGTACGGCTGTGACATTTTTGATCACTCTTGCCGGGGATCCTACAGCTACAGAAAAGGGAGGAATATCCTTAGTCACCACTGAGCCGGCGCCTATCGTGCAGCCATTCCCAATCCTCACGCCACACAAAATAACAGCGTTACCGCCAATCCAGCAGTCATCTCCGATCGTGACTTCTCGGGCATACTCGATGTTGTCTCGCCGCGACTGGACCTCCGTCTCGTGCGTGGCGGCCAAGATGCTAACAGACGGACCGATCATCACACGGCTGCCGATGGTGACGAGACCACAGTCAAGGACTGTAAAGCTGAGAAGAGGTTCAGGATTGCTCTCTACGTATACGGGGTGGGAAGCGTGAAGGGAAATGGGGGTGAAAACGAAGCAACAAAACATCGAACATACTTCGCGTTCGAGTAGAATTGATTTCCGACCGAGATATTGCAACCGTAATCGACATGGAATGGAGCCTCGACGTAACAATTTGCCCCAACCTTTCCGAATAGTTTATTGAGGATATTGGTACGCTCCGCATAGACCTCTTCAAATGTTGCACCCTCCGGGAAGTGGTTGTTGTATTTCATAGCAAGCCGCTTGGCTCGAAACCGTGCCTGGAGTAATTCTGGAATGAACGCATTGTATCTGAGGCGAAAGTGGTTTAATATAGTAAGAAACCCATGTCAGCTTCTTTCTATCTCATCTCCCGAAACCGGATATCCACATAAAATGTCAGGTTGAAGGTTTAAGATATAGATAGGTATATATAGAGCAAGCCAGATAGTTCACCGATGGTATAATTCCGATGGCAATCAATGTAATAAGAATCTTACAGCATCCCCGAGATCATCTTCTCGTAGTCTTCGCACCAAGGCACATTTCTAAATGCCTTGGCAGCTTCAATGAGCGCATAATTTTTTTCCTTGCTGGCCATTTCTGGAGGCTTTATGATCATGTGGGTGTATATTTTCTTGGTACAAATCATCATGATTGGTAATTATTAGGATGCTGATGCGCCCCCTCTTATCTGTTGCTACTAGTGGTGGTATTTTGGTAAATATCATAATTACCGTGTATTTACCATGGAGTTCTATGATCATTGGTTAATACGGTAAATATTGGTAAATATTTACCACAATGCGTGCGACGTTCCTATTCCTATAGCGTGTTCCTGACTTCTGGAGCGGGCAGCTACCAGCGATCCTGCACGCACTTGTCCGTTTTATCAAGTCCACTTCCTAGATATCCTTGAACTTTTGTCTTGCGTAGCAGCCAGCATACTTACTGGTATTTTGGTATTTTAAAAATATCTACCATGTAAATACCTGGTATTGATTATTTTTTAAATACCCAATCTACCATTCCAGTATTTGTTGCTGCGCGACATGGTGGCGGAACTCCGTTCCCTGCCCACATACCACAAGAAAAAGCCACCATTTTTAAAATTCATTGCCTCAACCACACCACACGGGATCAGTTGAAATTCCTACTGCCGGAGGAGCCTATGGCGTTCGAAAAAAGGCAACTGTTAGGCACATGAGACAACTGGGTACTTTGCTTAAATAGGAAATGACCCATATTGACTAATCCTGATTTAGATTGTACTAACCACGCGATTGATGACAAAAGATGACGGACTTCTTTACATCTCAAGATGAATAGCTGTCGGAGAAATTTGGTTCTGATGTAATCAACCAATGATCCGAAGCATGGAAAGATCGCTAGAGTCTTTGTCCCGTTGAGATATGTGATGACCCTGTTTGCTAGGTCGTGGTGTAGCTGTGCTGAATTTGTCATATGTGCCGACAGTTTGCTAACTGCGCAGGCAATATTCGGTCGTGTCATGATCGCTGCATATAAAATTGATCCTATCTTGCTTTGATATGCATGAATCTGCTGTGCTTCAGCTTTCCCATTCTTTTTGTCAATTGTATCAACAGGGAGTGGAGTTGTTGCTTTTCTCGCGCCTTCTAGGTGATATCGATTGACTATCTTCTCAATATAGGAATCCTGGCACAACCATAGCTTCCTATTTGCGCGATCTCGTATAACTCGAATGCCGAGGAACCATTGCACTTCGCCCTCGTCCATCAACTTATAGGTTCTTGCTAGGGCATCTCTGAATTCCTCAAGCTTGTCCCTATGTTCTTTTCGGGAGAGAAGTATGAAGTCATCTACAAAGAAAAGGACAATGATGAATTCGTTAGTTTAGAGACATGAATCTTCTGTAGACTGTCGCAAACCCAACTCTTTAAGTCCTGACTTCAATTCTTTCTGCCACAATCGTAGAGACCTTTCAATCCATATAGTGCTCGTAATTGAAGTAAAGAGGACCCTGGTTGTTTGAAGCCTTCTGGGAACTCGCAGTATATAACTTTGTCAAGTGAACTGTTTATAGAAAAGAATTTTTAGCATCCTGTTGTAGAGCTTCCAGGTCGAAGTGTGCAGTGACTGCCATCAAAGTTCGGAACGTCTTTGCTGCTAGGGTTGCTGTGTATGTGTCTTCCAGGCCGAGTTTCTGCAAATCTCCTCGCACACATATTCTCGCCTTATATTTATTAAGGTAACGATCAGTATCGAACTTGTAAACGAATGTCCACTTCAATGGAATAACCTGTGTATCAAGTGGCCTTGGTGCTACTTACCAAGTGTTTCTTTCATCAATTTCCTTATACTCCTTGTGGGCTGCAGCCAACCATCCCTCTTTGTATGGGTGGCGCAGCATTTATGCCCAACTGTTCGGTGGTGGTGGGAGCTCTTTTCTGTGGTAGCGCTTTGTGCCTCCGGTTGCTAGTCCTGTCCCAAAGGCGGTGCAAAATGCTGAGAGTCTATTTGTGTTTTGTAAAGCTGTGAGATATGCCTGTCTTCGATCGGATTGTTCGCGAGTCCTAGACCCCTCAATAATGCTCGATTGGTTGATATCCGAACTGATCTCTTGGCTGGGTCGACTAACTTCCTCGCTATGCGTTTTTTGGGGAGTTTCTTGCTGCCTTGTTCGTGGTGCTTCTGACAATTTGCATGCCTCACACAAGGGTTTCAATTCACCCATATCTTCCTTGCGTGTGATGATCACTCCTTCTGCTGCCTCCGTCAGATGTTGGACGGCTTCTTTATTCAAATGTCCCATCCTCTTATGCCACAAATCCGTACCGCCTTTTAAACTCAATTCCTTCTCAGACCGATTTATCGCACAAGTGTAACGGGCCAAAGCCAACTTGTATTCCTAACTAACTAGGGGCAAGCTAAACAAAAGGAATTGTTGGAAAGAGAAG